>LPNX010145283.1:277853-325036 GCA_001517045.1 Pseudotsuga menziesii
TACAAAGAAAACTCCAAGGCATACCATCTGTATGATGAGGTAAACAAGAAGTTTTTTATTTCCAGAGATGTCATTTTTCTTGAGACTAATAAAAATGACCAGTCCATTGAGAGACAGCTTGATCATTTGGAAAAATATCCTCATCCAAAGAAATATTCTGAAAATGAATATGAAATTCCAAACCTTGAAGGGGGGATTCCTATTCTGGATCAACCTTTGGAATTTCCATATGAAGCACCAACTCCCCTGCATGAAGAAGTTCCTGCTACTTCACCTGATTAAGAGATTCAACTGGATGATGTGATTGAGAGAATTGGAAGACTCTCAATCAATGATGAAGCACCACCAACTGATCAACCAGGACCATCACGGAATATTCCTAAATGGGACACAAAGACACTTGAAAGTTTCCATCTGGATAAAGTTGGAAAGACGGGAACGAGAAGTTAAAAAAGACATGAAGATGGAGGAGAAGACGATAATTCAGGTGTTGACATGGATGTATCATTTGATTGTGAATTTAATTTATCTGCTAACTTTGAACCAACTTCCTTTGAAGAAGCTTCTACTCGAGTTGAGTGGAAAGAAGCTATGCAGAATGAGTATGATGCACTCATGAAGAATGGAACTTGGAAGCTGGTTGACCCTCCAGTTGGAACCAAACCAATTGGCTGCAAGTGGGTGTACAAGAACAAATACAGATCAGATGGCTCACTTGACAAGCACAAAGTGAGGCTTGTAGCAAAAGGCTATGCACAGAAGGAAGGAATTGACTATGAAGAAACGTTTTCTCCTACAGCAAAATGGGATACCATCCGTACCTTACTCTCTTTAGTTGCTCAGAATGGGTGGAAAGTTCATCAGATGGATGTGAAGACTGCTTTCTTGAATGGAGACTTGAAAGAGAATGTCTTCATGTCTCAACCAGAAGGCTTTGTTATGAAAGGAAAAGAACAAAAGGTATGCAAGCTTGTCAAATCCTTGTCCGACCTAAAACAAGCACCTCACGCATGGTATGAAAAATTAACCGAGCATCTTTTGAAGTTAAATTTCAAGCATTTTGATCTTGATGATGCAACCTTGTTTATAAAGAAAGTTGGAAGATCTATTGTGTATCTTGTGGTGTACGTAGATGATCTTTTGATGACAGGGAACAATGAGAGCTATATAGCATCCATAAAGAAAGATTTGAAAAAGATCTTTGAAATGACAGATATGGGACATCTCCACTATTACTTAGGAATTGAATTCACTCAACATCCTAAGTACATATTCCTATCACAAAAAAAATATGTTGGAGAACTGCTAGACAAATTTTGCATGACAGAATGCAACCCTATCTCTACTCCAATGGAACAGAAAATGAAGCTCACATCAAGCAAAGGAAAAGAATTTGAGGATGCGACCAAGTATCGACAACTTGTAGGAAGACTTATCTACCTTACAACAACTAGACCAGATATTTCTTATGTTGTTGGCATACTTTCAAGGTTCATGCATAAACCTTGTGAAGGACACTGGTCAGCTGCAAAAAGAGTTCTAAGATACTTGAAGGGGACTCAAGACATTGGACTCAAGTACTCTAAGGTGGATGACTTCAAACTTATTGGGTACTCAAACTCATATTTTGATGGCGATAAGGAGAAAGGAGTATCAACTTCTGGATACACTATGAGTCTTGGATCAGCAGCTGTCTCATGGAGATCACGCAAACAGTCAGTTCCGGCAGATTCAACAATAGAAGCAAAATATGTGGCTGCAGCTGAAGCAACGAAAGAAATAGTATGGATCAGGAAGATACTTGAAGATTTGCAAGAAAAACAAGAGAACTCCACTCCATATTGATCGACAATACTTCTGCAATCAAGCTGGCTAAGAATCCTAGATTCCATGATCGAACCAAACACATCAACACAAAGTATCATTTGATTTGACATCATGTAGAGGCCAAGACAATCCATCTTCAACATTGCTCCACAAATGATCAAGTTGCAGACATCTTCACCAAAGCGCTTGGACGAGAAAAAATTGAAAGATTCAGAAACATGCTCGGACTTACTAACACCCCTTTGGATTAAGGGGGGGATTGTTGGAATATAATCCGTCGAGATTATATTTTGTAAATAAATAAAGGAAAATGAATAGTTATGTAGGAAGCTGAAAAGGCTGGTCAGAAGATGAAACTCAACCAGCATATGTAATGTATAAATAAATGATTTTGCAATGGAATAAATGAATTCGGGAGTTATTATCCAACATGAAGAAAGTGAGATCACTGAACTTTTACCATATGGATTATGTACTTGCGTATTTATTTGTAGGGTTATCTATTTTTGTGCTATAGATAAACTTAAGAGATATTTACATAAACTAAATGATATTAGGGACTTTCCAATAAAGTCAAAATAGATATTGTATTGGTATTGTTGTTTAATTTATTTCTCATTTGTTCATAAAAATTTTGACGTATGAGTTGTATAATATTTCTTTCCACAATCAATTATGTGGATTCCTTGTACTATTTTGAATAAAAACCTATTGAAATTATTTAAAATATAAAATAAGATTAAAAAAATTAAATATAATTTTTTTTTAATAGAAATTGAAAATTTTTAATTGATTAAAAATGGTTGTAGCTCAGCTAGGCTTACAAAGGGGAATTCAGAAAAAGAAGGCTGATGACCTCTATCAGAACAATCAGCCTTCTTATGAGTGTTTTGAGAAGTGAATCCCAAATGCTTCTGATGCTATTCTGAGAAAAAGATTGCTTGCAAGAGTAGACTCTCACAAATTGTGAGCAGAGAAGAATACAGAAACAAAACATTAAATAGGTGGAGAGGAGAAATGTCCCTTAATGAAAGGGTCCAATTTCTTCTGGGAACCTAAGCTGATGTTTGAGGCTGCTTCTTTTTTCTCTACATTCTTTGTTTGTCTTTCGCCCTCTGGTGAGGGGTGGAGAAGGAGCTGAAAAATCTTCGGATTCAGAGGTTCCCTCTGACGAAGGGACCGAGGATGCCAATCTTGCATGGGCTGGGGTCTCGTGAATCAAAGCGTTGGGGTCTTTCTTAGAACCTGAAGAAGCAGGTTTTGGAGAAGCTTGTTTAGTTGCCTCCAAGGAGCCAAGGGGACTAGGGATGCCCTGCTCCGGGACATCTCCAGCTTCAGATTCTTGTACTTCATCTTCCTGAAGAACTACAAAAATATTTTTGTTTTTTGGCTGTGGAGTATCTACAAGAGGAGAATGATCTTGAGGAGAAACCTTGTGCTGAGAAGCTTGAGGATCCTTTCGTCGGGGAGGACGACGTTGATTAGTAACCGTATGGAACTCTGTGTCTTTGGAAGCTAGGAGATTTGCTGGTTTCTGTGATTCTGCAATCTTGGGGTAGCTTTTGGCGAAGTGGCCGTATACATGACATAAGTTGCATTTGAATGGGATCTGCTCGTAATCTAGTTCTTGAATGTGGCTCCATTCTCCTAATGTGAGATTTAGGGCCTTCGGGAGCCCCTTTTCTAGATTTGCCTCTACGCAGATACGGGTACATCTAAACTAACCCCCTTTTGGTTCTGCACTATCTAGATGGCGTCCTATCTTATTACCAATGTCAATCAGAGTGATTTTCCCCCAAAGATGAAGAGGGAGGTTAGGGATTCTTACCTATACTGGAGTGGAAGTAATCTCTACTTCTGGGTTAAACCCTAGAGACCATGGGGATAGGAACAGACCTCTTGAACCCATGAAGAAAGGACCCGAATGAAAGACTAAGTATCTTTCTTCTTTATTCAAAAACAGGAAAACAAAAAACCCTCGTCCAACTACAAAGAGAGAGACCTGTCCTTGCAGAAGAGGGTTCCAATGTTCTGCGATCCAAAGATCCACCACCTTAGGGCTAGGCCACAACCCTGTGAACTTACCAATGAGGGTTTTCTCAGAGAGGGTGAGTGCTTTCTAGCATGGATCCATAGGAGAGAGCTCCACAGAAGGGATCTCGTCCATCTTTTTCATGAACTTGGATGAAGTGTGAGAAGCTTCCTGAGGAGCTGCAGCTTGAATAGGGGCCTTGAAGGCGGTGAGATGGGCGTGAGATCCCATTTCTAGAGAAAACTCCACGCTGAAACCATGAGCATAAGCGACATCCAAAGGGAACCCCACGCTGAGACACGAGGAGAGATGGCAGCCAATGATCCAGCCAGAACTCGGCTCTACGTAGCAAGGGAGGTGGCGGCTAGGGAAACCCTAGCCGCATTTCAGAGAGCCACTCCGCCATTCTCCAATATGTACTAAATGTTGGCCCATACAACATCCAAAATTGCGCACCCATAGTTTGACAATTTCTTAAGGGGAGCCTTTCTTTGGCTCAACTCCTCTGGTCATGGACTTTGTCAATATCTGACTCCTTCCAGGACCAATCCTACCCACCAGGGTTGAAATTTAAAAAAAATTAAATATAAATTATTGTTATAATAATGTTGTTTATTAAAAAAAGATTTATACTAAAAAGTTTCAAAATTGCAAAAGAATACAGAGAGAGTTTTCCTAATTATATTACAAAATTCTTCTGTTATGGGATAGCATAGAGACTTTGTAATTTTTTTAAAAGTTTTACTAAGTTTACCACAGAAACTACAAGGCACTACATTACCGGAGTATACTCTATAAAACATTCCCAAAATCAAAATACAAAAGCAACTTAGCATTAAGACTAACTTGCTTGTCCTTCCATGGTATTGCCTTCCCCTGTTGGTTCTGATGTCATTTCCATCTCTTGCTCCTTTTTGCTTTCAATCTATTGGCCATCATTTTCCATTATGTCTTCCGAAGGAGACAAGTTCAAGTCTAAAGTCACACATTTAGGACTCGGAGAGGACTCAACAACCATAGAAACTTTCGAAGGTAGCTTCAGGCGCAATTCTTCTATGATGGACTTGAGTGTGATTTGTTCATGCTCTAGTCATTGTCGCTTCGCCCTCTACTCTACAGTGATATATAGAGTTGTTAAATACTGGGTTTTGAGTCCTTGTAGCTAAATTTTCATGGTTTGAACAATGACCTCTAATCATTCCCATTATGATAGTTTTATTTCCCTTCAACCCTCCATCTCATGCTTCCCTTTCTTTTCCTTTCCATACTTCATGTGGATTTATCTATTCAATTACATACCCAAGCTTTGCACCACCTTCCCCCTTTTTCCTTCAAATTGTTATTGAAATCCTCCTTTAGACTCTCCATCACTTGATCCCCTAAATGTATAAATGAAAATGTCAATCCCTAGACTTGTGTTGGCCATCCAATCTAGTGATGTCCACCATCCCATGGAAAAATCCCACAATAATGGAGGGACAATAGAATTTTCCTTGCATAACTTATAACCCCTCTAGTTCACTGAATTTGTTTTCAACTTAAGCCATAATATGTTATCCATGAAACTTTGCACGCGATATTGATTGATAAAAGTGTTGGAGAACTCATCCTTCATTAATACGAATTGATGACAATATATAACACTGGGGGAATCACCAAGGTCTGAGCTAGATTGAGGTCTAGGTGTCCCATTAATGTAATGATTATTCCTTCTGTGGTGCCATCTATCATTTTTTTGAAACAAAAATCCTTGTGTGCCCCAAGTAAACTTTGGATTTGGCTTGTCATGTTGTCTCCTTGAGAAATTAAACCTTAAATCCATTGATTTCATTAAGGGATAGGGTGCAAGGATTGTATCCTATTTATTCTCAAGACTTCCACATTATGCCTTGTCACCTATTTTTCTTGTTGATCAGCTCGAAAATGGTTGGTACTGAGGATGTGATAAATGGTGAACTTACCAAATGCATGCACTTCATTATATATTCTCCTGAAAAGATTGAGAGGATTCTCATGTCTTTTGGGTAGGAATTGGTTCCTAAGAGATTTATAAATACCCTCGAGTCCCCCAAAATAATCAAGGAATCAATTCCCTCCTTTCTTTCAACATGAAGGCCTTGAAGAAGAGCAAAGGCCTCTACCTGATTGTTGGAAGCTACACCTAAAATCTAGGAGAATTGATTTCTAGTGTGTCCCCCTAGGGAAAGAAACTCCCCTCCCACACCTGCCACACTAGGGTTTCCTTTCGAGGTCCCATCAAAGCACAAAAAGTGATCTAGCTAAGAGGGTTTCCAAACCTCGAACTCTTGACGAGAAATATGAAGCTTCCAGTCTAACATGGGACAAGATTTGGGATAAGAGGACGAATCCTCTAATTGAATGCTAAGCCCTTGGATCCAAATGATTTCTTCAAGGTTCATCCATAGCTCTTCTGGGTTCTTCTTTCTCACATTGAGATGTTTAAATAATATGTTTCTTCCTCTTTCTTCCACCTATGTAGGAGTGGAAAATGCTTTTGCAAATATCACCCTATTCCTAGCGAGCCAAATCTTCCAAGCTGTGAATTTGGGGAGTCCCATGAAGACTTCCATTAAGAGGAATTTCTTTGTTAGCCTACCATTATAGCATCCATGCCATCTACTCAAAATTTTATCAGTTGAGCTAGACCATCTTATTTTATGGTAGATATTTTTACAAGATCATTTCCAGACCTCTTGGGAGAACAACCAGCCCAGGAAAAGATGAGTGTTGATTTATTTTGCATTCTTACAAAGTGCACATATAAAAGGACCTATGAATCCTCTCCTTTGCATATTTTCACCATTAAGAAACCTGCCATGCCTTATTAACAAGTAAAATATGTCAATTTTTGGGAGACCATCAGAGTTCCATACCTTATTCCATTTGCTAGCCTTTGGTGGGAGAGTACATTAAGCCAACAGAGAGGCATATCCATCCTTCATAAATTATTCTCCTTTATCCCATTCTCTTGAATATTTGAGAGTTATTTTTGCTGGAGCACAACCCCTTAATTTGGAGCACAAGGATTCAAACATTCTTTAAATTTTATGATAATCCAGTCAGATGCCAAGTGACCCAAATACCATCCTTCCAAGTTGACATATATTCAAGATTTTTAATACCTTGGTCTTGAAACCACCTCTTATAGGGTCCAAGGTTGCATCTTGACACAACGGAGGGTTCCCCGTAATACTCTCTTGGCATAATTGAATTTTCCTCTTGTTGCGTGGAATCTGTGTTGCCTTGATCAGAAATAGTGATTAGGTCGTGTTGATTAACTTCCATACACAAGAAGTAGATTTCCAATTAGGAGGGGAGTCAACGCACCTGGGCCTATTATGGTTAAAATGTTTTTTCATTATGGATTTCTTCCACCATTCTTGATCTCCCGATACTAATCTCCTAAGTATTTTTTCCCCCAATGCAACATTGGAGATAGAAGGATCCATGATACCCAAACCACTGTGATATTTGGGAGCTCTTATCTGCTTCCAACTTACCAAATGCATTTTTTTTGTAGAGGATTTTACCCTCTCCCCACAAGAATTTAGATTTATATCTGACAATTGTTTCCTTAACTATTGTTGGATCCAACAGAAGCGAGAACTGAAAGATGGGAAAATCTAAGATCATAGCCTTAATAAGAACCACTCTACCTTCTAAATTTATCCATTGAGAACCCCAATAGGTCAAACACTTCTAATTTTTTTCCAGGACGGTCATCCATTCTGCTTTTGTAAGTGATTTATGGAAAATGGGGATTCCCAAGTATTTAAACAATTTATAGTTTTTTTTTTGTTAATAAGATGGAACCTTTTCTATTACTGCTGAAACTGAGAAAATATATTTACATACTCCTAACCCATAAAACATGGGGCCAGACAATGATCCTGCAACCATAAGAGGAAAGTGAAAAAAATGGCATAGAGAGAATGGTGCAAGAGCATGAGTGCAGCCCAGCCTTTCATCTTGAGCGCTCGATCATGCTTACAATCCGAAAATGAAAAGTAGTAAAAAAACATAACCAGAACAGAACATAACAAGAGGAGATCTAGTGTTTGTGGGAAGATTCAGCCTCCTCTGAGGCGTTGTTGATGGCACCCACAACCCCCTGGCTGGCATCCGCTTGTCTAGCTTCAACTGCATCCTCCCCATTTCTTTGACCACGTCGAAAGGGGGGCTCGGATAGCCTCAACAAGATGCGCATACATATGAGGTTTTTCTCAGTGGTATCTTTGAAGGTACCTACAGTGATGAGTATCAGCTCTGCATAGCTGTCTCTCTCATTCATGGAGTGAGAGAGAATAAACTTGATTCTCCAATAATTTGACATCACTACTTCTCTTCCTAGCTTCATTCTGAATTCCCCATATATTTCATTCTCCATTGCCGCAATGGAGCATTGGATGTGATCCGACGTCTCTTCATTGAATAGCCTTTCTCATTCTTCCTTCTCATTTCCACCTTCGGGAGTGGCCATGCTAAGCTTTCCCAACTTCCTGGAGCATCTACTCTGCCAGCATAGTGAACTCTTGGAACTGCGACTGTGCCTATGCAGTGGTCTCCTTCCTCTCCTCTGCCCATGCTCCCTCACCTTGAAACGCATCGTTCTAAACTTGGATTTCTTCAAACCTGTGCAGTAGTGCTTATCCCAAATACTCTACAAAATCCCGAGAGCTCTACTTTCCCTCAGCTCTAGGCTTAGGCAATGGCTCGGCACCTAGCAGGAGATACCAGCAATGAAAATCCAAGTATGCATGGTCATGTAAGGTGGATTGCTTGAGGATATGCTCAGGTCTCGACTCGCTTTCATGATTTCCTCTGAATCCATCACATGAAACAATACCACCCTCCAAGATTTCAGGCCATGCCTCTCCATAACCTCCTTGCGGGTATTAAACCTCCCCACCATCCCTTCCATGCGCACAGTTGTACTCTACATGCAAGTGGACAACACTTGGGTATGTCCCTTCCTGTTGACCACCCGTCACCTCCATCTCCTCCACTTGATCCTCCAATACGTGGCTAGCCTCCAACGCGTTGGCTGCCACTTAGATGTTCTATCGACCATCCGCATTTGGGTTTAAACAATTTCTAGTTATATTCCAAGAGAGGGAATTGAAAAATATTTGTAATGACAACAACTATTCATTCATTAAAATTCCAAACATATATATGGTTATTTTTCATATGAAATTTTCCTCTGAAATCCCTCTTGAACTCATCGAGAAGTCTTTTGAATCTTCTAGCGATGACACCTGAGGCCCCTCCCAACAACAAAGTGTCATTTGCAAATTGAGAATGGATTATTTTTTTCACCCCTAAGGAAATTTTTAATCCCATTGTGTGCTATTCCCTTCTTGAGCACTCCAGTTGTTTGCTTAGGGATTCTTTCATCAAGATGTAAAGGATGGGTGAGAGAGGGAAGCCCTGTCTCAAACCCTTTGAGATTCTAAAAAATATGTGGTCTTCCATTCACTGGTGGGGAAATCCACGGGTTGCTTCTACATGCCACTATCAAAGCTAGATTATCTGCATAAAATCTAAATCTAGCTAAAAGACCGAAAATAAAACTATGTTTTGTCCAATCAAAAACATTCGCCATGTCCAACTTAATCACCATCCCCTTTGCCACCATTATCTGCTTGAGTGGATGGCTTCTTGTACTAGAAAGATGTTATCCATCATTTGCTTCTTTTCTACAAAGCTCCATTTATTTGGAGAGATTAACTTTAGAATCAAATGTTTGATCCAACTTCATAAAATTTTAGAGACAATCTTGTAGGACACATTACATAGGGAGATGGGATGAAATCTGGAAAAGTTTGAAGCATTGGAATCCTTAGGGATTATAGCCAAAAATGATGAATTAGTGATGTCTCCCATTCTTGCTGCTTTTTGGACATACTGAATGATTCTTTTCATATATCTCTTTATATTATCCCAACATAATAGATTAAAATTCATAGTGAATCCATCCATACTAGGTTCCTTTTCGGGGTTCATATGCTTCAATACCTTGCGAATTTAGGCCTCTCTAACCAATTGCATATTCTTTGTATTCTCTTATTTTTCTTATAATATTAGGAATTTTGTTGAGCATTGATTCTTAGGAATCAAAATCTCCTCTTTCCTCTACCATGTACAATTTTTCATAAAATTCTTTAGCTTCTTGCTTGATTGGATTCTGGCCCTCAACATGGGTCCCATCTTCCTTATTTATCACTAATATTTTATTCCTCCACATCCTAGATTTCACTTTCCTATGAAATAATTTGGTGTTTTGTTATCCTAACATGAGCTAGAGGATTTTGGATTTCATCCTCCAATTTACTTCTTATTTCCAGAGAAATGTTTGGTAATCTAAAAAATTCATTTGTTCTTCTTATATCAAGGAAGGGGTGTCTACCTATGACTCCATGGCACTCCTTGTTTCCTCAATATTAGAAACACGATATTCCATTGTTCTCTTGTACTTCTCTTCTTTTTTTCTCACCCATTCTCTTAAAGAACTTTTGGTATTTTTGAGTTTTTGCTCCCAAATGGAAATTGGAGATCCCATAATTCATGGCTCACAAGCTTGAGAGACTCCATTAAAAAAGGAGGGGTCTTGATCCCACTACGGGTTGAATATAAATGGAATGAGACCAATTTTTTCTCGATTCTTCAATTCAAGGACAATATATCTATGATCTGAGCCTTCCCGTGGTAGAATGCATGAGCCCATGGTGATTTGTTCCTTTAGAATGGTGTTGATGATTAGGAATTTCTCAAGTATAGCCATGATATGCTCGGTCCCTATTCTCTTGTTTGACCAAGTGAATCGAACGACTGTATTTTTAACATCCATTATGTCGAGTTCGACAATAAAATATTCCATTTGCTCCCCACTCTGCTCCTGTACAATGTTTCCCACCTTATTTTCTGTTGCACTCAAGTAGGAATTAAAATCCATTGCTACAATGAGGGGGGTGTTTCCAAATCCTACTTGGAGGGTCATGGATCTCCAAAATTCTCTTTTCCCCTAATAAATGGAAGGCACGTTTACATTGATAATCAAGAAATACTTAACAGTGGGAAGGTGGTTCAATCTTACTTGGGTCCACTTATTTGTGTGGTTTCAATATTCCATGTTGAAATGATCTTTGTTCCAGAGTGTGAAAATTTCCCAGATGCCCCTTTAGAATTGACGAAGACCTAAGAACTAGAATTCCAAATGTATATTCTAATCTTAGGACTTTAAAGTCATACATTTTTGTTTCCTGAAGAATTAGAATCTGGGGATACTCTTTTCTAACCAAATTTCTTATCAAAGCTTTTTTTTTACACTCCCCATGCCTTTGCAATTCCATGAAACTATCTTAATCATTTAGACAAGTTTTTCAAAGACCCCCCTTTAGGAGGAACTGACATGCTCTGATTTTTGAAATTCCTTAGCTCTTTTCTTGTATGACTATACATTGTGTATTGCTTCCCTACTTTAATGTCTTTCATGGTTGTTGCTTCCCTCTTTTGATTTTTTGAATTCCTCCCCACTTTTTTTCCTAAGGGGGGTTGGGATGATTCAATATATGTTTCCATCTCATAGTACTCATTGGGTTCATCTACTAACTTTGACCCAGGAACAAGGGAAAAAGGGAGGCTCTTTCCTTCTTACAAAGAAAAATCACACACCTCTTCCCCTCTCTCTTCATCATCACTAGAGTCATTTCCATGATTCACTTCTTTCTCCTCCTCTTATTCTGAAAAATATTCAAATCAATTACTAGATGGGATATTACTCTTTCCTTCCCTATGAGGGAGAGGCTTAAGTCTCTCTCAGATTACTCATTTCATGATTTCCTTCATATTGTGGTTCTTTCTCAGGTTGATTTGCCTGGTTTCTTATTTCTTTCTCCTAGGATGCTACCAAGGCTCATTTGTTCCCCCCTAGGGGGATTCTACTAGAGACTTTGGGCAACTTTTATCAAAATTCCCATATCCACGATAAACCTTGCAATTGAATAGAAATTTCTCATATTCCACATGTTGAAGATAGTTCCATCTATCTAGGTTAGTCATGATAGCTTCTAGTAGTCCTTTGTCTAGTTTTAGTTCAACACAAATTCTTGTACAAGACTGCAACCCATCCTTTGGTTTAGATTTGTATATATATTTTCCTAGGGTGTTCCCAATATCCCTTGGTGTCTCATCATTCCAACAATGTAGATGGAGAAACGGGAGTCGAACACAGACTAGGAAAACAAATGGTATATCATTCTTATGATTGAAGTCTAACATCCAGTGATTGAGATGCATCCCCCTGGCAGTAATGAAGTATGGATCACTTATGAATATTAGGTCTCTATCCTCTTTCTCATCAAATAAGAAGGCAAGGATCCCCTACCACATAAATAATGGGATATCCTCCCTTTCAGTAGAGGTTTTCAATTTTTTTCTACCCAGAATGTAACCAACTTCTAGGATGGCCAAATCCCCATGAAATGTCCAATAAGACAATTTTGTTCCAGCTTGAGAGAAAAAAATTAGGATCCCACTTGGATTGAGACAACAAGGATCTTCTGTAACTTTTCCCCAAAACATGAAGCTTTTTGTTTACGACGTGAGGTTATCTATGCAACCAACAAAACAAATGCTACAACATTAGATGAAAGAGGAGGAAAACCCCCATCTGAAGACACCATACCCAGTAAAACCCATCAGGGGGAGCCAAATATTTAAAAACCTAAATTGCAAACCCTTAATCAATCAAGAATCTTAATGCTCAACGAAATTCATTATAGTAATATTTTCTATGAGCTACTGAATCATATATTTAATAGATAATTTACAATTACAATGAATTATTAGGGATATTCACAAGGACAGAACAATGAAAATGTAGATAACATAGGTATTAGGGTTTTAGATGGAGTTTTGGATGGTAGCATTTTATATTTTTTAAAAGTTAGGGCATTTTGATTTATCTTTTGGATGAAAATACTCTATGATTTGAGGTTCATATATGGCGTTGTTGGTTCTTTGGAATGGCTTAGCTCAATATTCTTCTTCTTTATTCGAGCTTCTAAACAACAACACACTCAAGCTATGAATCTATGGGGTTTCTTTTGAACAACAATATGATTTCTATCCACAATGGTACTTCAACATGTTTTGGATATGAATACAATGGTTGTGAATCTAATGGGTTTATATATGGTGTTGACAATTTCTTTCAAGACAATTGAGTATATTAAGAATGTTCATTATGGGGTTCCTTAATACAGGGATCATTTACCCTATATTGCAATATTTGGAGAGACTCAATTGGTGGCATACTTTCTAATGTGAGCACGGTTTATGCAATAACAATTGGAAATGCCTCTTCACCAATATTTTTCCTCTCTACTTTTCTATAGACTTACTTCATGTCTCGTAGTTTAGTTTTATGATAGTAAGGATCAATTTCTCACCAGTGAATTTAAGGTTAATTGTGTAACCATATGTTATCAAGGAAAACTATATTTTCATTATTGGTTCTTCGATCCTCATTTCCTTATAGAAAGATTATTAGTGCGTCTTATTTTCCTACGTAATAATTTGTGGGCAGTAAGGTTTTCCCCTTTGTAGGAGTCTGCATATTTAAATGGATTTTTTGCTTTAGGGTTTATGAAGAGTGCCTATAAGCCTCTATGTTCATTGGATATGGAAACTTTTTTTTAAGGGGAGGATTGGGGGTTGTTAGAGCCCAATTATCCTTCACTACATGGGATCTTTAGGTCGATTAATTTTTTGTTGTGGAATTTCCTGTTCTTATATTTTACTTGGTCAAAATCAAACTTGTTAAGTGATTTTATGGCCTTTAGACCTCAAGCAACAATATAACCACTTTGATATCCTTTAAAGCTCAAACCATATTATATTTACTTTAAATTTTTTAATGCAAATGTTGTCTCATACAAGTATATTTAAAATACACTTTTATTACATAAAAATATACATTTTTTGTAAAAAAAACAAAATTATATTTACTTTTTTGTTTGCTCGAAACTCCCCCACTTGGCGAGAATGGCCTTGGTCTAAGAAACCATGACCTAGGAGCATATATTCCGTCAAAATCATGTAGGGATCACATTGGGCCTGAACCACACCAATCATCAACATGGATATATATATACACTGTTAAAATTAATGTGTTGGAATATAATCCGTCGGGATTATATTTTGTAAATAAATAAGGGAAAATGAATAGTTATGTAGGAAGCTGAAAAGGCTGGGCGGAAGATGAAACTGAACCAGCATTTGTAAATGTATAAATAAATGCTTTAGCTATGAAATAATTGAATCGGGAGTTATTACCTATCAGTGGTATTAGAGCACCACCTGCCATAACTCCTGGCTGCATTGCATGCCTACCATTCTGCCTGCGTTATCAGACCTTGGCCGTAACTCTTTCCTGCCTGTTTCCAATCTGCCTTTCAATAGAGCGATACCTGCCTATATGATTTTTTTATCCTGGCAGTCTGCTTTCCAGACCTCCGTTTACCTATCAGTCTACTGCCCCATCAGTCTACCTCTTTATGCATTTTTCTTATAGCCTCGATGCCAATAATTTTGTGTGTCCCTCTTGTAAACCCTAATTTTATGTAGCTTATTGTGGATGGAGTTTTATCTTGTGACCTATGCGTACACTACTCACTGTTTTACACTTTATCTATCTCGGAGTTTGTCGGTGTATACAAGTATACATAGAGAGTAGGAATCCTCCTCAGATGCAGAGTTGGACGGCAGTGGACGGAAATACAGCAACCGCATCGAACTTCCTGCGAAAGTGTACAAGCTGGACCAGATTAAAGCTCAGATGAAGAATGGCGTCCTCAAAGTTACAGTTCCCAAGCTTACAGAAGAGGAGATCAAGAATGTGATTAACGTGAATATTGAGTAGGGTTTTGTATTTAAACGTTGATGTCAGGAAGTTTTCCTTTGTTTGTTTATTGTGTTGTTCCGATGGGGTGTGCAAGATTCAGTGTTGAGGATAAAGCTGTGCCGATATTGTTTCGATAGAAAAATGTTTCATCAACCGGATGTTTGATGATGAATATTGCGTGAAGACTGCGTGAAGACTCACACCTTTGCTCAGTCACGTGAAGGCACTCTTTTGAAGACTACGTTGAACTGCTGCGTGGAGTCTTTCTGGAAACGTCTGCAACAATTCTTAACCTAATTTATGCCATATCAACTGCGTGGAGGTAAACTGTTGGAGTTGTAATTGTTTGTGACCGTTGGGCTACACAAAACCTAATTTTTCCCTAATTTTGTGCATAAATTGTGCAAACATTTTCATTTGTGAAAAAAGGCCCGTGAATGCTGTGTATAAGTCGTGAATGGTGAGGCTGTTGTATGAGCTCGAGCATGTTGTATGGGTTATGCTGCTTATATTTAATGTGTTGAAGAAACTCGTGATTTTGATGAGCCGTGGCTACTATATATTTTTATGTGGAAGCTGTACGTGGAGCTGTGCTCTCATACATGTGCGTGGAGCTGTGCTTTGAGCATGAAGTTGTGACCACTGCATGTGAAGATTGTTTTGAAGATTGAGACTATGAAGATTGTTATGAATACTGTGACTAGTGTTGGAACTGTCCCAATTATGTGCTATCATGCTATCATTGATGACTATCGTTGAAGAATCCAAATGCTTTGTGTTGAAGCTAGTTGGTTAAGCTGGTCAGTAAATCTCATTGGAATACTATTGGAGCCACGACCTCTCATCTCACTGCTGTGACTTGGAAGACTCCATTCAAGAGCGTGGAGGTATATGCATCTTGTATGAGTTCATGCTGTGTCATTGTTGAGGTCTCACTGCTACGATCTCAAGAGCTCTAGACCATTGTTGCGACTGTGTTGATGTGTTGACTACTTGATTAGTGTAAAAGTGTTGAGAACTCATTTATGTGAGTGCTACTACAAGTCTGTTACAAGAGACTTTGTTGTTGTATTATTGTGAAGATTTTAAGTGTAATATTTATATAATAACACTCTAGAACAAATGATATAGAGCAGTTGAGGTAGATCATCAATGATATAGAGCTATTGAATTATTTTAAAGCTGCAAAATTATTTGTATAGGTTGCAGAATCATATTGTAATTTGTAAAGGAGCAGGAATCTAAACCTGCATCCCATATATTTTTCCAAGTATTCTGTAAGTTTCAAGTTCCAGATTGAAGATGCACAATTTTGCATCTATTGTTGGTGATGTCCTCACTGGAAAGGAAACATATCCAAAATGGTCTAGAAAGATCAAGAAATCAAGCGAGCCTGTTGAAGAATCCCTTTACTTTGTTCAGAAAACAAAGAATCGGTCCAAAGACCCTTCCAAGGGAGATTGCAGCAAGAGAGGACGAGGAAGAAGAAATTTCAAAGGCAGAGGGGGCAGAAACAACTCTAGCAAAAGATCAGATTTGTAGTGCAAGCGTTGTGGAAAGACTGGACACACATCAGATCAGTGTTGGGCTTCCTGGGATTCCATCAAAGACAGACATAACCAGAAGAAAGATGATAGTAAAAACCAAGATGCTAGTAAATCTTCTGATTCTTCTCATTGTATTGTTGGACATTGTAATCTTGGAATTAATGAAATGACTTCACTTTCATCTTACAAAGATTGTTGGCTGCTTGATACTGGTGCAACATCACACATGACTTTTAGAAAAGACTGTTTTGAAGAACTTAATGAAACAATAAATGGCATAGTGTACTTTGCAGATAAGTCAAGTCTTAAACCAAAGGGAATGGGCACCATTCGGCTGAAGATGCCTGGATTCCCTGATTTCTTGTTGAATAATGTTCTTTATCTTCCAGAGTTGCAGAGAAGCCTGCTGTCCTTGGTGGAGATTCGACAGCAAGGCCATTCCATCCACATGTTTGATGGAATCGTAGAAATAAGAAAGTCCTCTGACAACCAAGTCATCATGACTGGATACGAAGATGGGAAGCTGCTGAAGCTAAAGGGTTCATCTGCAAGAGTTCAGAACTATGTCTACCTCTCTCAGCATGGAGAAGGTAATTTGTCATCTTGTTCATTGTGGCATGCAAGATTTGGTCATCTAAATTATAACAGTCTTCGTTTGTTGAGAAAGAATGGTGTATTTGGTTTTCCCACCATTCCCAAAGAGAAGAGCAAATGTGATGCATGTATATTAGGGAAACATAGTAAGCTACTATTCCATGAATCTAATTTCAGAGCAAATAGGAAATTAGAATTAGTGCATTCTAATTTATGTGGCCCAATGCCAACTCCTTCTGCAAATGGGAATAAGTATTTTATGACATTTGTTGATGACTACTCAAGAATGTGTTGGATTTACTGTTTAAAGACAAAATCAGAAGCATTTCAAACATTCAAAGACTTTCATGCATTGATAGAAAAACAAGCACAATAAAAAATTGGTATACTTCGTACTGATAATGGGAAAGAATACACTTCAAGTGCTTTTGAAGATTATCTTCGCCAACATGGAATTGCACATCAGACTACCATTCCCTACAATCCTCAACAAAACGATGTAGCAGAAAGAATGAACAGAACCATAATGAATATGGTTCGCTCAATGATGTTTTTCAAGAATGTAAAACTAATGTTTTGGGGTGAGGCAGTAAAATGTGCATCCTATTTGAGAAACAGAAGTCCCTCAAATGCGCTTGATAACAAGACTCCACATGAAATGTGGTTTGGCCATCTCCCTTCAGTTAGGCATCTCAGAGTTTTTGGTTCCACCTGTTATTCCTTGATTCCAAAGGAGCAAAGAAACAAGCTTGGTGCTCGAAGCAGAAAATGCATTTTCCTGGGGTACGAAGAATACTCCAAGGAATACCGTCTGTATGATGAGGTAAACAAGAAGTTTGTTATTTCCAGAGATGCCATTTTTCTTGAAACTAATAAAAATGACCAGTCCATTGAGAGACAACTTGATCATTTGGAAAAATATCCTCATCCAAAGACATATTCTGAAAATGAATATGAAATTCCAAACCTTGAAGGGGGGATTCCTATTCTGGATCAACCTTTGGAATTTCCATATGAAGCACCAACTCCCCCGCATGAAGAAGTTCCTGCTACTTCACCTGATCAAGAGATTCAACTGGATGATGTGATTGAGAGAATTGAAAGACTCTCAATCAAAGATGAAGCACCACCAGTTGATCAACCAGGACCATCACGGAAGATTCCTAAATGGGCCACAAAGACACTTGAAAGTGTCCATCCGGATGAAGTTGGAAAGACAGGAACGAGAAGTTCGAAAAGACATGAAGATAGAGGAGGAGCAAATAATTCAGGTGATGACATGGATGTATCATTTGATTGTGAATTTAATTTATCTACTAACTTTGAAACAACTTCCTTTGAAGAAGCTTCTACTCGAGTTGAGTGGAAAGAAGCTATGCAGACTGAGTTTGATGCACTCATGAAGAATGGAACTTGGAAGCTGGTTGACCCTCTAGTTGGAACCAAACCAATTGGCTACAAGTGGGTGTACAAGAACAAATACAGATCAGATGGCTCACTTGACAAGCACAAAGCGAGGCTTGTAGCAAAAGGATATGCACAGAAAGAAGGAATTGACTATGAAGAAACTTTTTCTCCTACAGCAAAATGGGCTACCATCCATACCTTACTCTCTTTAGCTGCTCAGAAAGGGTGGAAAGTTCATTAGATGGATGTGAAGGCTGCTTTCTTAAATGGAGACTTGAAAGAGAATGTCTTCATGTCTCAGCCAGAAGGCTTTGTTGTGAAAGGAAAAGAACAAAAGGTATGCAAGCTTGTCAAATCCTTGTATGTCCTAAAACAAGCGCCTCGCCTATGGTATGAAAAGTTAACTGAGCATCTTTTGAAGTTAAATTTCAAACATTTTGATCTTGATGATGCAACACTGTTTATAAAGAAAGTTGGAAGATCTATTGTGTATCTTGTGGTGTACGTAGATGATCTTTTGATGACAGGGAACAATGAGAGCTATATAGCATCCATAAAGAAATATTTGAAAAAGATCTTTGAAATGATAGATAGGGACATCTCCACTATTACTTAGGAATTGAAGTCACTCAACATCCTAAGTACATATTCCTATCTCAGAAAAAATATGTTGGAGAACTACTAGACAAATTTTGCATGACAGAATGCAACCCTATCTCTACTCCAATGGAACAGAAAATGAAGCTCACATCAAGCGAAGGAAAAGAATTTGAGGATGCGACCAAGTATCGACAACTTGTAGGAAGTCTTATCTACCTTACAACAACTAGACCAGACATTTCTTATGTTCTTGGAATACTTTCAAGGTTCATGCATAAACCTTGTGAAGGACACTGGTCAGCTGCAAAAAGAGTTCTAAGATACTTGAAGGGGACTCAAGACGTTGGACTCAAGTACTCTAAAGTGGACGACTTCAAACTTATTGGGTACTTAGACTCAGATTTTGATGGCGATAAGGAGACAGGAGTATCAACTTCTGGATACACTATGAGTCTTGGATCAGGAGCTGTCTCATGGAGATCACGCAAACAGTCAGTTCCGGCAGATTCAACAACAGAAGCAGAATATGTGGCTGCAGCTGAAGCAACGAAAGAAATAGTATGGCTCAGGAAGATACTTAAACATTTGCAAGAAAAACAAGAGACTTCCACTCCATTATTGATCGACAATACTTCTGCAATCAAGCTGGCTAAGAATCCTAGATTCCATGATCGAACCAAACACATCAACACAAAGTATCATTTGATTCGACATCATGTAGAGGCCAAGACAGTCCATCTTCGACATTGTTCCACAAATGATCAAGTTGCAGACATCTTCACCAAAGCACTTGGACGAGAAAAGTTTGAAAGATTCAGAAACATGCTCGGACTTACTAACACCCCTTCGGATTAAGGGGGGGATTGTTGGAATATAATCCGTCAGGATTATATTTTGTAAATAAATAAGGGAAAATGAATAGTTATGTAGGAAGCTGAAAAGGCTGGGCGGAAGATGAAACTGAACCAACATTTGTAAATGTATAAATAAATGCTTTAGCTATGAAATAATTGAATCGGGAGTTATTACCTATCATAATGTAACAAATTAATTTTTCATTATTTTTTACTAAATAAATTATAAATAAGTTACTTTGAATTGTTTTAAATCTATATTTATAGAAGTTTCTTACGATTATTTGTTTTTTAGGTTTATATTATAAATATTATGTTTTTGTTTGATAAAAATTAAGATTTAAATATAATTGCATGTTTATTAGATATTTACATTTTTATAAAATATAAATATTTGAAAATTGTAAAATTTGTATTGCACAACATCACAACAGAAGTTCTGAGTCATGTGCAAACCAATCCTAGATCCAGATTCAGTAGCAATCCTCACTTAGAATATTTCATGAGACAACAGAAAAATATGAGAAGAAGAATATGAGACAAAACTAGATAAACCTCTCTAGAGAATTATTTCCATTGTTCTTATTGAGCAAAAACACAGTACACTATATAGGTATTCTTACATGCAATACCTTGGTAAAATACCATGGGTCCAACAAACCATATGATTGGATCACAAAATGGTAGGCTTAGATTGGACCAATTCACCCATCAATGACATAAGGCAAAGTGTAAATCCTAGATTGGACCATAATGAGGGTCAATGAACATGATGGACTAAAGGGTGGTCATAATGAGCTTCAATGAATCAAAGGGAGAAAAAGTAGGTTAGGAAGTTCAATAGGTGTGAACACATCCATTATGAGGGCGCATGGGGTGAATAGTTGGCAAGTAGTGGACCATTAATACACAAGTTTGACCAAATCATTAAGAGGGCGCACTCCATCTCCTTAAATCAAGGAAATGAAATAAATACCTCATAGAGGGACGCATTGAATCCATAAAAGAAGGAAAAGGAGTCCAAAAGTGGATAGACAAGGTTTCATAGATATATCACTATTCTAAGTAGTCCAAAGGTGGAAAACTATGGTCCAAGACACTAAACTAGGCACTAGGAGGCCAAAATCACTAGGTAGAACAACATGAAGGTCCATGGCATAGATATATTGGGAATATTGTTTTAACACTCCATTTTAATCCAAAATTGGTAGTGAGAAAGAAAAATAGGGCCCAATCAACAACACTTATAGTCACCCTTTACAACAATTTGTTTGTCCATGTAAAAATGAGGAAAGAGGCAAATCCTCATGGGGAAAATCCTCCCTCAAGAATGGGAATGGCGCAACAATTATTAAAATGTCTTCAATAGGTCCTCTTCTTCACTTGAATGAGTTGAATGAACAACTTATTGGTGAGTGACTTGGTGAAGATGTTGTGGAAGCCAAGATCATGCATCAATGCATAAAGTGTTGTAGACAAAGAACATGTGGAAAGGCCCCTTGAAACTAATCATTTGATGATGAAGGAGCATCATAAGAATGATTGTTTCTAAAAACATACTCTCATATGAAATCATAATCAATAATGGAAAATATATCTTTGCAAACTCCTCAAATAGCATCAAAAGACTCAACAAAATCAGCTTCTTGTGTAGATGCCATATGATGAAATAAATCATGTATCTTCTTCCCAACATGATGAAACAACTTCATAACTTTGTAAAAAAATATCATTAGGCTCTAAATTATTTCATATAGATCATAAAATATCAAAGGTATAGTGTCTCCATGAGTGAATGGGTCCATAGTAGGAAAAGAGTGGGCAACTAGACCACGCTAACAATTGAGCGAACTTGGAT
This sequence comes from Pseudotsuga menziesii, assembly GCA_001517045.1. Lineage (NCBI taxonomy): Eukaryota > Viridiplantae > Streptophyta > Pinopsida > Pinales > Pinaceae > Pseudotsuga > Pseudotsuga menziesii. Next base: position 299,500 of record LPNX010145283.1, read on the forward strand.
GGTATGGAGACTTGACATTTGAACCATGGGTGGTGAGATCAAGTCCATACATGTGGAAAAATAGTCCCATGAGGTCCAATGACATGGATTTCCAACCAATGAATGATATGAAAGACATAAAAGAAACACAGACAACTGACACAATATTGGAAACAATGCAATTGTGAGATTTTCCAACTGGAGAACTTGGGGGTTGTAGGTTCTTCTGGAAATAAAATGGTTGGGAAAATGAGTTTAAGGATGTAATAACCTACATACCAGATTTCATATTACATTCAAAATCATAATAGGAAGGATATGAATGGTGTGGGAAAGATCTTTCAGAAGACAAGTCTGAAACTAGTGAAAAATGACTAGTATTGGGAGGAAACTTTGGTGAACTGTTTGGAGATTCTTGCAAGGAAGGGATCAAGGTTTGAGAATGTGATATATAAGAATGTGAATTAGAAACATAAACATCATAAACATAGACATGAGAAATATGCTTTACTGTAGCACCCAAATCATACAAGCGGTTACCATCTTCTTGTTCTAAAGAGAGCTTGCCTTCTTTTCTTGCAAAATATGGAACATCAATATTACTTTATTCAAGCAACTTGGTCATGAGAACATTTACTCATCTGAATTATTCCATATTATTTTTGAAACAATATTTCTCATAATGAGAACCTTTGCAATAACCACACTTGGTTTTATCTCTCTTGATTTTCATCATCTTGGCTTTCGAACCCTCATCAATAGAACTTGAGTTTTACTCATCTGAATGCTTCTTCTCCTTCATTCTTTGTTTTCCTTTGGATTTAGAATTTTTGGAATTCGTAGCTCCATGAGCAGAAAGTGCATAGTCATTTGAAGAACTCAAAGTCCCCATTTTCACAATCTTATCTTGCTCTTTGGTGAGCGAATCTATGATTGCATCCAAGGAGGGCATCCTCCAATTTCGAGCAACAAGCTTTGTAGCATGGAATGTAGACACAAATACTGAGTATTCGGGCCCCGATTTGGATAGAATGGAAAATATTAGCTTCTCCTCTTTATTCTTAATGCCACACTGTTTTATTTGAATCACTAGGTTCTTGAACTTTGATATAAACTCTTCCATGGTTTTGAAACTGCTTGGACTCAATGAGATCAACTCATTCTCCAATAGATGACCTCTCATATACTATTTCTTCCCAAAAAATGACTCAATATTGATCCATAATTCATTTGGTGTAGAATAATTTTCAAGATGGAATAGGATATCTCGAGAGATAGAGAGGCAAAGCAAACCATAAGCTTCATCAAGCCTATTGAACCACTTAGCTTTTTGGGAAACAACATTTGGCTCAGGTTCAAGCCCCATGGTGACTCTGTAAAGACCCTTACTTCAAATATGGATAATCATGTGGGACTTCCATTCAAATTAGTTGAAGGGTGTAAGAATCATGGCTTGATTTAGATCCATACTGTGCACTCTTGTGATGGAAATAACCTGTAGAAAACACTCAAGAAAGAATAGTAAAATCGCTCTAAATCAGACAGCTATGATACCATGTAAAATTTGGATTGCACAACATCACAACAGAAGTTCTGAGTCATGTGAAAACAAATCCTAGATATAGATTCAATAGAAATCCTTGCTTAGAATATTTCATGAGATAACAAAAAATTATGAGAAGAAGAATATGAGACAAAACTAGAGAAACCTCTCTAGACCATTATTTCCATTGTGCTTATTGAGCAAAAACCCAGTGCAATATATAGAAATGATTACATGTAATACCTTGCATAAATACCACAGGATACCAAATACCATGGGTCCAACAAACTATATTATTGGCTAACAAAATGGTGGGCTTAGATTGGACCAATTCACCCATCAATGACATAAGGCCAATTGTAAATCCTAGTTTGAGCTATAATGAGGGTCAATGAACATGAGGGATCAAAGGGTGGCGTCATAATGAGGTTCAATGAATCATAGGGACAAAAATTAGGTTATGAAGGTCAATAGGTGTGAACATATCCATTAGCAGGGTGCATGGGGTGAATAGTTGGCAATTAGTGGACCATTAATACACAGGTTTGACAAAATCATTAAGAGGGTGCACTCCAGCTCCTTAAATCATGGAAATGAAATAATTACCTCATATAGGGGCACACTGACTCCATAAAAGAAGGAAAAGGATCCCAAAAGTGGACAAACAAGGTTTCATGGATATATCACTAGTCTAAGTGGTCCAAAGGTGGACAACTATGGACCAAAACACTAAACTAGGCACTAGGAGGCCAAAATCACTAGGTAGAACAACATGAAGGTCCATGGCATAGATATGATGGGAATATTGTTTTAACAAAAATCCTTGTTTACATTGTCATGATTTTTTTTATAATAATATTATATATTTTTCAAAATACCATCTTTAAAAACTAATGAAATTCAATATTTATATATAAATTTGTATGTTTATTATTATGTATTTATATTATCATTATCATTCTAAAGATCTATATTAATTTGTTATGTGTTTTTTTATTTTTAATTCACATATTCACAATTTTAATCTTAATCTTTTTATGATATAAATCAATTTAAAAATCACAATTTTCTAAAGAGTAGACATAAATAAACAAAGAAGTAAAAATAAATCAATGATACAAGTGTATTGGTGTTGTTAGGGAATAAGTATTCCTATGATTGGGGTATGAAGTCACCAACATACTGGATTTGCGAATCAGACTATAACAAGTTGCATTTGAATCTAGATCAAAATTATATGTTAAGAATGAATGAAGTAGATTTTTATGGATAGAGGAAGCATACCTTCTTTCAGAGGTAGGTCCTAGCTTCAACATGTTTCCAATATATATCTTAATCTACCACTCCAATACTTGCAAAAGGAAAACTACCCTACTCAAAGCACTTTCATATATTAAAAATTAGAGATATGAACAAATGATAGGATTGAAACTTAATGTGAAATCACAATTATGAACATAACTCATGAATAACCAAAGAATGCACACCAAATATTTGGAAGGAAATAAGTATCTTTATTCATAGAAATATTGAATCAAATACATTCACCTCAGCCTGATTTGAACTTCTTGAAACCTTTTCTTGGGCCCTCTTTCTCCTCTTCTCTAAGGGAAATTCTCCACCATAACCTTATCTCTAGAATGGTCCCATTTTCCTCTAGCCTCTCTCCTCTTTTTATGGTTAACTGAGAGGAGAAGTTATGAGACTATAGTATTTAGATAAGGTGGGGTGGTTTCCATATCAACCCCAACCACCTTATAATTAATTTTCTTTTTATTTTTAACGGTTTTTTAAGGGACACACAGATGTAACAAGGGAAAAATGTGTGTAACACACTGGTTTCCTTGAGGAAACTAACATGTAAAACTTTTGAGATAAAACACGAGTCTACTATGGGAAACATGTGTGTAACACGTGAGGTTCTAGATTAAAAGTTGTGTGTATGCCCTAAACTCAAAATGAAAAAATGTAAAAACTGGAGTAGGAATTAGATGATCAAGGCCAAATCCTTCTATATCCATTGACCTCTTCAATCCAAGTTGTCCTTTTGTGTGACAAAATATTTAGTATCATCACTCAGATGAAGAAGTGTCCATTTGAGGTATAATAGATGCCCCCTAATGTGTGAGGTTAGAGGGGAAGGATGCCCAGAATACATTACAATAAAAAAGAGGAATGCAGAGAACCCAGAATCAAGGATCTAAAGAAGTATTAATCTGTCACAGTAATCTAGGGACTAAAACACAGTCTCACAGAAGATTTTAGACAATTAAGCATGAAAATGGCATAATGGTGCTGCAATTGGAGTAGCAGCTCTATATAATCAATGAAGAATGAATAATACAATACAATGGTCATGCAAGATGCATGAATTCCAAGACAATTCGAGTTCTCAAGAAGGTCATTCGAATTGAATGAATGGGTGTAGCTTAACTGAATGTAAGCCACAATAAACACACCTAGTTAACCAACTGATCAACTCCAGATTGACACAACTGAGTCCTAATTGAAGTTGGAGTGCAATGGATGACTGATTCTAACTGAAAGTAGCTCAGACACATGTCACTACATGCCAACCAACAAGTGGTAGCGCATCATTAACTCCAATGAACCCCGATGAGGTTAACTGAAGTCAAACTGGTCATCAAAGGTGGTTGGAGGCGCCCTAGTTGACTCTAGTTCATAAATATTAATTAAAATAATCAATATAATGAATGGAGGCACCTTCACCACTCAGCTTAACTGATTGTAACAATCAGTTAGAAATTAGGTGCATTTATGATACAGATCACCCCCAGAATGCTCCTTGTTTGAAGGAGGAAGCCTAGTTAGCCTCCCCAAATGAAGGAGAAGGCTTAGTTTGCCTCCTTGACTGAAGGTAGGCATGGGTGTGCTCATGTTTATGTCATAGTGTGCTCATCTGATGCCGATTATGTCAATAAAACTTAGGATAGTGGTTTAACAAGGAAAAATTGACCAAATTAAGTGTGCATGTTGGGTAAATGTCTCCAACACCCCCCCCTTAAGCTATACTCAGGAGAAGTAAAATAAAGTGCATGAAAATGACAGGGGCTTGGTAAAAAAGGCCAGAGGTCACCCTGTACAATAATGTAACTCAAACAATGCTCAAAAATAAATCTAAGTGAGGAAAAGAGGGAAATCCCAGTGGGAAAACCCCCCCTCAAGTTGAACACTGAAAGTAGTCTGATCACCCTGATGAACTCACCCTCAACAGTGAACGGAGGTAAGTGAACTTCTTTTCTAAAAATATCTTGGTGAATATGTTTGCAATCTGCTCATCAGTAGGGCAGTATTGCAGAATGATGGTCCTGTCATGCACTAATTCCCTGATATAGTGCATGTGTATCTCTACATGCTTGGTCCTCTTCTTGGTAACTGGATTTGTGGATATATTAATAGAAATTTGATTGTCACAAAAGAGGATAGTGGACAAAGTACTACCTAGATCAAACTTTGAAAGAATGCCTTGCAACCAAACAACTTGGATGCAAGCATTCACTGCTCCTCGATACTTGGCCTCTGCTGAAGACAATGCTATGGCAGCCTGATTTTTGCTAGACCAATAAATGGGGCCACCACCAAACATGGAGACATATCCAGAAGTAGAATTCTGGTCAATAGAATCACCCACCAAATTGGAATCTGTGTAACCAACCAGCTTTAGCTCGGAGTCTGTAGCATAGTGAATGCCGTAGGTCCTAGTTCCATGAATATACTGGAGGATCCTCTTGGCTTCCTTCCAATGAAGATCATGAGGCTGCTGCATGTATCTTGACACAACATTCACAGAATAATAGATATCCGTCCGAGAATGAGTCAAGTAGAGCAAGCTACCTATCAGCTGTTGATAAATAGTGCAGTCCATGGGAGGTGTGCTTTTTCCTTCTTCAAGGTTGATCCCTGAAAGGAAAGGGAATGGAGCAGCCTTACATTCAGCCATGTTGAACTTAAATAATAGGTATGATATGTATTTGGACTAATTGACCATTATCCCATCAATATTTTGCTCAATTTTGAGCCCCAGAAATTGCTTCAAGAGCCCCAAATCGCTCATTTCAAATGCATTGTGGAGAGCAGTTTTGATGACTGAAATAGAAGCAATTGTGCTACTTGTAATCAATAAGTCATCAAAATATAAAAAATTAATATACAAATGACCATCATACTTCTGTATATACACATTCATATCTGATTTACACCTTTGGAATTTTTACGAGAGAAGGAAGGCATCCATCTTGGAATACCACTCTCTTGGGGCCTGTTTTAACCTGTATAGTGACTTATTTAGTTTGAAAACCAAAGATGGATCAGAAATGTATCCCTCAGGATGCTTCATGTATATATCCTCATGAAGATCTCCATATATAAAGGCAGACTTAACATCCATATGATGCACTTCCCAGTGCTTAGATGCAGAAATTGCCAAAACTAGGAGGATTGAGTCCATTTTTGCAACCAGTGCAAAAGTATCATGGTAGTCCACACCTTGGAGCTGGGAGAAACCTTTTTCTACCAGAATTGCCTTATATTTTCAGGTTTTTCCATCAACAACAACCTTAGTCCTAAACACCCACTTGCATTGAACCAATTTCCTCCCTAGAGGAAGAGAAACTAGTTCCCAAGTAGTGTTTTTTTAAGAGAATTCATCTCTTCATCCATATGGCAGCTTGCCATATCGGATCCTTCCGAGCATGGTAGTAAGACTTAGGATCAGAACTTATAATTAAGTAACAACATTCAGACAGCAAATAATTAGGACAAGAGAGCTCGATACCTTCTCTTTGGAAATCACACCGGGTTCTCCTTGGATCATCCAGATTTCCAATGTTTTCACCTGCGGAGGAGAGTGTCTGTCTAGCCCAATTTGGGAGATGATTTTGTACTTCAGGTTCTGATTCAGAATCTAATGTATGCTGTTCACTAATATCATAAATCAGAGGATCCAAATCAGGGTCATCACCCCCAATTCCATCATCCAAATATTCAGTAGACTAGGAAGAAAATTCAGTTGTTTTCTCCTTCACTAGTTCTACCTCCTGAAGAGGCTCATCAAACATGAAACTTCTTTCAATGATGATATATTTTGTTCTAATATCCAGCAAATTGAAACCTTTTGATTCATTAGGATATCCAATAAACAGACATTCTATGCTTTGCGGTTGCAAATCCCTCCTTTTATCAAGTGGAATTCGGGCCCATGCAGTGGACCCAAACACCCTCAGATTCGACACATCCGGCTTATGTCCGAAGTATGCTTCAAAAGGGGTCTTCCCTTTCACAGATGAGTGTGGAACTCTATTATGAATATATTCTGCAGCATTCATGGCTTCATCCCACAAATTTGCAGCCAACTTCTTTGATTCCAGCATACAAGTGGTCATCTCCTTGAGAGACCGATTCTTCCTCTCCACTACACCATTATGCTGGGGAGTGTAGGGGACTGAAAGTTGGATCTGAATACCACTTTGGGATCATATATGAAGTAACTAATTACTGATATAATCCATGCCATTATCATATCTCAAAATCTTGATCTTTTTTCCAGATGCATTCTCAATCAAAGCCTTCAATTCAGTGAATTTTTCTAAGACTTCCGACTTCTTTTTGATAAAAAAAGACCCATGTGTATCTAGAAAAGTCATCAATGAAAGTGAGAATGTACCTTGATCCATTCATGGATGTGATAGGCATGGGATAGCTGATATCAAAATGTATCAGTCCCAATATGCATGATGCTCGGCTTGCCTTCTCTTGATCAAACTTATGCTCAGGGTGCTTGCCAACAACACAACCCTTGCAAATTCCAGTGGTAGCTTTGATGACCAGGAGGCCTTCAACCATAGAATTCTTTTGTAATTGATGCAAGAATTTGAAGTTCATATGGCTGAACCTCTCATGCCACAGTATACTAACCTCATTTCCATGAGTTAGCAATGCGATGGGCTTTGCATCCTCCAAAAAATGGGAGAACTCATAGGCTTTTGCATGATGGTTTGCAAGGCCTTTTGCTGCAAGTTTTCCGGATGCAAGTTCTGTGATCTCTACATCATTTGGGCTAAAGGAGACTCTCTTCGGCACTCCCATATGTGTCATTTGATAAGCACTTAGGAGGTTTGAAGCAAGAGGTGGTACATACAGAACATTGGAAAAATAACCATGCCCAAGATTTATAGTACCTTGTCCTTTGGATATGATTGTGGAGTCATATCCCATGTGGATGGGAATGGATTTTTTGGTCTCCAAAGATGAGAAAGAGTCTCTTTCATCCATCATGTGATTCAAAGCTCCAGAATCTATCAAGAGAGCTTTGGACTTTGAAGTGCTTGCCATGAGAGCATGACCTCTTTCATGCTGTGGTTCCCAATATTCCCGATCTCTCCTCCGAAAGCTTTCAGGAATATTGATGTGATTTTTATCAAGAAGGGAAGTAGCTTCATCAAGTTTCTTTTTCATGCAGGCATGTTTAGGGTGGAAGTCGTTCCCGCAGTACAAACACTTGACTTTTTCCTTTCCATGATGCCCTTTGTTTTAGTTCTTCCTCAAGCCGGAAGGCTCTTCATGCTGTTGGTTTTGAACTTTAGGCTTAGGAGCTTCAAATATGGTTTTTGGGTTCTTATGCTGCTTTCCTTTACCATTCATATATTTGGGCCCTGAAGCATAGAGGGCTTGATCACGGGAGGATCTGATGATCCCCATCTGGACAATCTTATCATGTTCACTTGTTAGGGACTCAATGAAGGCATTGAGAGAAGGCATATTCCATCGAGGGGTTGTGAGATTCCCCACACGGAATGTGGAGGCAAACACCGAGTAATCAGATCCAAGTTTTGAGAGAATGGAAAGGATGAGCTGATCATCCTCCATCTCCACCTTAGACTGCTTCAAAGTAAGACAATGTGCTTGAACTTTGTGAAAAAATCATTTAAGGTCTCGAAATTAGAAGGTTGGAGAGACATCAACTCGTTTTCAAGCTAGTAAACTATCAAATCATCTTATTTTCCATACAGGGTGTCCAATTTATCCCAAATTTCCTTTGGAGTCTTCAATCCTGAGAGGTGGAAAAGAAGATCCTTGGAAATAGAGAGGCACAAGAATCTGAATGCTTCATCTTTCTTGTTCAAGAATCTATCTTTTTCTATCACATGAGTAGGCTCTTCTTTAGTGTCCATAGTGACCCAGTAGAGTCCTCTAGCATGTAGCTGGATCTCCATATCTCCTTTCAATGAATGGAAATTGAACGGAGTCAAGATTTCTACGGAAGAAGCCATCTCAAACTGCTGTAGCAAATGCTTTTCACATGTTAAAACCTGCAAATCACAACAAAAGGGGCACCGTAAGGTCAGATAGCCTGCACATTTTAGGCTTTAATCACACCCAGCATAATTGATCAAGCAAGCTTGATCGACAATTTCTTTACTTGGGGTATTAAGTGGTAAGCCTTGGCTTCTGGTGTAGTGCTGGAATTTTGAGCTTTTGCTCATTTTTTCATGCAAGATCTGTCAAAAACCATGTTTTTGAGATATCTGAGCTTTGTCCCACCATGAGCTCTGATACCATATTAATCTGTCACAGTAATCTAGGGACTAAAACACAGTCTCACAGAATATTTCAGACAATTAAGCATGAAAATGGCATAATGGTGTTGCAATTGGAGTAGCAGCTCTATATAATCAATGAAGAATGAATAATACAATACAATAGTCATGCAAGATGCATGGATGCCAAGAAAATTAGAATTCTTGAGGAGGTCATTCGAATTGAATGAATGGGTGTAGCTTAACTGAATGTAAGCCACAGTAAACACACCTAGTTAACCAACTGATCAAGTCCAGATTGACTCAACTGAGTCCTAACTGAAGTCAGAGTGCAATGGATGACTGAGTCTAACTGAAAGCAGCTCAGACACATGTCGCTGCATTAAACCAACAAGTGGTAGCGCATCATTAACTCCAATGAACCCCGATGAGGTTAACTGAAGTCAAACTGGTCATCAGAGGTGGTTGGAGGCACCCTAGTTGTCTCCAGTTCATAAATATTAATAAAAATAATAAATATAATGAATGGAGGTGCCTTCACCACTTAGCTTAACTGATTGTAAAAATCAGTTAGCAATTAGGGGCATTTATGACACTCAGATCACCCCCACAATGCTCCTTGTTTGAAGGAGGAAGCCCAGTTAGCTTCCCCAAATGAAGGAGAAGGCTTAGTTGGCCTCCTTGACTGAAGGTAGGCATGGGTGTGCTCAGGTTGATGTCATAGTGTGCTCATTTGATGCCAATTAAGTCAATAAAACTTAGGATATTGGTTTAACAAGGCCAAATTGACCAAATTAAGTGTGCATGTTAGGTAAATGTCTCCAAAAAGAAGTACCTGAAACAGATAATTAGGAGGTCATTTTATGATATCATCACTGAGAGGATTCCATGTTCAATAATATGGAACACTAGCTCCATTACGAGAGTCATATACCTCATTTGATACAGGAAACAAGGCCACGAATGTTTCACAAACTGGATTGGAGCCACATGAGTACAAAGATAGATCTTCAAAGTTGGAGTCATGTCACAAAGTATGGCATGATCTTGCGTAAATTAGATTTTACAAGATAAAAACCTAAGGTCTTCGTCCAAATATAAAGAAGAGTATGAATCCTAACCATGTGAATAAAGTAGTTGTAGTCGAACATGGAGGATATCGTCGGAGTATTAGTTATAAAGGGTGAACCGATGACCAACACAAGGTAAACCACTATAATGGAAAGTGGATCCCAAGGTACTATCTGGAACTCTAGGTCTTCATCCCGAAGTAACATTAGCTGTAACTGACGGGGAGTCTTTTATGAGAAGGAAGGCAGTAATGAATCCTTCAGTAACTCACATGAGTAAATTGGTAGACTTGATGAAATGAGATGGCATAGATGAATATCAGAGACGGTAAATAAAAGAGTCAAGACAAAATGTGGAATGGTCGACTGAGGTTAAGGATCCTTGAACAGTGAACACGACACAAAAAGTGACTATGGAGGAACTTAGACTCAAAGGAAACAACGAGACATGTCTGTAATGTAGGAGGCATTAACAGATTCCCCATATATTTCGAAAAGTGATTAATACAGGCATAGTGGCTCTGAGTGCAAGTTGAAAATTGAAGGCTAAATCTAGGACCTGACTACTGGTAGACCCAGACTAGTTCTTTGTTCAAGGAGAAAAGTGAACTTGCTTCCAAGCAATTGATAATTTATGGAGATTATTCCCTTCCTTTTTACTTCCTTATAGAGGTTTAACGAGTCCAATAAAGCAAACTCGGTACCTTATTCATTGTTGATCAAGCTTGAAGAATATATAGAATAATGCTTGATAAAGTACTGATATGTGGATTTTACGAGCCCAAATTAGTGAGTGCTTGGTGGATTTTTCACAATTTGAGAGTCTGAAAACACCAAATAAGACTCTGGGGGGGTATTTTTCGTAAAGTTAGTCTCTAAATTCGGAAAAGTATAAAAAAATCTAGAGGATAACTCTCTTAGCTCGGAAGAATTAAGGTATTCCTTTTCGTAGTTAGTTGGCAAGGTCCGAAAAAGGGTTAAACTATCACCATATCGACGCTCCTTTAAAAACAAGTGTAAAGCCTTACTTTAACGAGCGCGAAGGAAAGAAAAATTGCTCGTGTTGTTCCATTCATTTGTGATTATGGGGAAACCAACAATAAACTCGATGCTTTTGTCCTAAAGTTTTAATGAGCATGAAAATGGCATAAAGAACACTCAGAATCATTTTCATTGTTTAAACCAGAGCACGGAAAAAAAAAAATGTAAGCTCAAATAGGTTCCTTTTTCGTAAATTTAGTCTCCTAGGTCCAAAAAATAGATAAACCTATACCCAAGAATACTCTTCTAGTCATAGTGAACTAGAGTAATCATTTTTCGTAAGTAATCCACATGGTCCAAAAAAGGGGTAAACGTATACCAATGTGGATGATCTTTCAATTCCTTTAACAAGCTTGAAATAACAAGTAAACTCAACAATCTAGTCATATTTAGGGGGTCAAACCATAGCTTAAAGGTAACTCCATATAGAAGGAGCCTATTCAACAAGGGTAGTCAGGAAAAAGAAAGAGCGCGAGGCTCGTCTTTTCACATAAGAGAATTAAGAAGGCTCCCAACCTATTCAATAAGGGTAGTCAGGAAAAAGAAAGGGTGTGAGGCTCATATTTTCACATAAGAGAATTAAGAAGGATCCCAAGATCGGGAAACTTGTAGCATGGGCACCATGACGATAAAAACGGTTATCACTAGGGTATCCCATGTGGGATAGGTTCTAGTCCATGGAAGAAAAATGACCATTGAAGAGTACTAGGAGGTTACAAATCACAGTCCATGGACAAAAATGGGTCCTACGGCTTAAAGTGGGATAAACTGTAGGTGTAGAATGCAATGTGATGATATCCTATCCTATATGTCATGATATAATTTACAATTTCCATCCATAAGTATGAAAAGATCCGGAAAATATCTTTTAATCATTAAAATCTAGGAAAAAATCAAACAACTTTACTTATAATAGTAAAAATAGAAAAAGAAACTATATGAAGTGGGTAAATATTTGAAAGCATTTTACCACAAATGGTAACTTTTGGTTAAAAAACTAAGTTATTTGTTTTTTACCTTCGATTGAAGAAAAATCCATAGATATTCAAGTGCTTAGTGTGATCAAACTGGTGGACCATTCCTGAAACTGTGAGTTGTAGGTAAACCATCTCTCTCTCTCCTCTTCAATTTCATGTAATTTATTGGATGTTTCATCTACAAATTTATATGTTTTGATGGGTTTATAAAAGGGGAAATGTGTACACGTAGGTGGATTGTTGTGAACTCATGTGTTCACAAAAAACACGAGTGGAAAAGATTCCACTCGTGTGTGGCACACACATTATAGAACATTGCACGAGTGTTTTTTGCAAAGCAAAAATAAGACTTGAATGTTGACCCAAAAATGGCTAAAATATAGCAGATATGGAAATTGTATGCTATGAAAGGGAGCAAGAGGACATGGATCGATATGCCATGCATGACCCATAGACTCTGAATGCCTTACGACGATGCAGATTACTCAATTTTTTCTGCACGACCAACATGTGAGCTCAACCGAGACTTTTGCAAACACTAGTAAGGTATTGGGATCCCAAACAAGGAGTATTTGATATTCAAGGTGAGATACTAGAACTCATCATTGAATATATCTACTTGATCACTGGTTTGTCAGGTCATGGGGTATCCATGAGCTTGATCGGTTTGGGTCGTGGCAGTGGTGCATTGAGTGTGCAAGACTATGAGAATACTTACTACATGCCAAGAGCACAAAAATCAGGCAGTCAGATTCCTATTGGGAAGGTTGCAAATTTCCCACTCAAAGTCATTGTGACCACTATTGCACGAGTTGTCGATGTCGTGACATTAAAATTGTCTACTCACAACCACATGTACATGGGTGTGGAATGTTTGGGAAATTTAGTTTTCGATTGGTACTCTGGTCTTGTATTGAAAATGAAGAAACAACTCAGTGAATGTAAGTTGGGAAAAAAGAATAAATTTGTCTATCCAAGCATCCTAACTGCCTTTTTATTTGAGCGGTTTCTAGCTTTGAGCCCTAGAGTGACCCTCCCACACCGACATCCATGCAAGTCTAGACTTACCAGGTGGGGTGATGTATTAATGAGACAAGGGGGTGGAGATATCATAGGTTGGTATGATGATGCCTTTGAGTCATGGTGGAGTCAACAGGTTCCTACTTTTGAGCAGTTCTTGTACACAGGATTGGATCTTCATGGCGAACCTGAACTGATGCTTCCTCCAATTGAAGCATGGGGAGAGATTGGCATGTTTTTTTATATATATTCAATTTTTATGAGTTTTTATGAGTTTTTATAAGTAAAATGTACACGTATGTATATATATGAATCTAATTCTTGCCATAATGTCTTATGCAGATATTAGACTGGTACGAACTGATGGCCATCCTAGGATATTTGTGCTATCGACTGAGGCAGGTGGGGTTGATGTCATTCTTAGGACTCTTGAGGGAAAGATGGCTCAGCTGACTCAGGACATTCCTACCCTCCAGATGGATAGGATTCCGATAGAGATTCAAGAACATGTAGTGGGGGTGCCCCCTGCATGGTTGAGATTGCTTCGAAAGGTGTCTAGATCTGTCCTTCGTTACCAAGATGTAGTGTCAGAATTATTTGAGGCTCCATCCTCACCTTAGGGTTTTATAGCATCATGAGGGATTATGATCCCAATATTGTATTTTTATATGTATTTATTGTTTGGATACATGAACTTGGATTCAAGCTATATATTTTGGACCTAATTTATATCTATATACATATGGTGATTCATATTTACATGTGTTTGTGGTGTATGTCTGATTATTTTTTACAATGTATGGGATAAATTCCAGTTGAGAACATAGTTTGCATATGCATCAGTTAATGTATTTTGATATCTTGAAATATGTTTATATGTAATGTAATCAAAATTTCTTTCAAGTAATCAAATCTTTAAAAAATGACGAAGTAAAGAAGGATTCCTCACTAGATAATCACCATTAATCTGAGACACAACTAACTGAGAGTCAAGTATAACCTCAAGATGTGAAATACAATTAGAAGTGGCATCTCATAGTATCTCAATGGCAGCATTATATTAATCCATGTTGTTAGTGGTGGGGCCTAAACAAGAACCTCCTGAAGCAACTAGTTGTCTTGCAGGTGAATAGATGACCCAAGCGACCGAAGAAAGATTGCAAGTGTGATGTCTAGCACCATCAATGAATCCTATGAAGCTCTTAGTAGACATCTGAAAACACAACTTGAATTGCATGAGAAACACTAAAATATAACAATTTACAAAATTGTACAATTATATACTAGAAAAAGAATGTAGCCTAGGCGTAATACTTTTTCAGGTAGAGTCCATTTTAAGGTTCCGACAACTTCTCCAGCATAGTCCACTAATTCGTAGGCCCCTTTATCCATAACTTTAGATACGATGTAGGGTCTAAGCCACATTGAATTAAATTGACCTAGACCCAAGGGTTTTTTGTCTTAGTCGTAGACTAAAACAAGGTCTCCCTTAGAGAAAATCCTAGGTTTAATTGATTTATCATATTTACTTTTTACCAATCATTTATGTACTTCATTTGTTGTGAGTGCATCTCTGTGTTGTTCATATAAGTGTTCTAAATGCATCAAACTTTCTTCTAAAATGAAGGTCTCATGTAACAATTGTGTAGCGATATTTAACGATGGAATTTCACATTCAATAGGTGTGACTGCCTCTACCTCGTGAACGAGTTGGAAAGGAGAAAAACCTATAGCAGTTTTGATAGTGGTTTGATATGCCCAAAGTGCAGGACAAAGCATGATGTTCCAATTAGACCTACTAGCATTTATGCTCTGCTTGAGAATGGTTTTCAAATTTTTATTAACAGCTTCCACCTGTCCATTCACTTGTGGGTAAAACGACGATGAATGATATTGTTTAAAACCAAACATAGTAGCTAATTTGGTCATCGTCTTATTCTGGAAATGAATGCTATGGTCTGTGACAATATGCTTTGGAATACTGAACCTAGCAATAATTTGATTGAAAATGAAATAAGTCACAGTTTAACCATCAACCTTAATGGTAGGCATTGCCTCCTCCCACTTAGTAAAGTAGTCAATGGCAATGATATACTTATGCCCCCCAGTCTAAACATGCTTGCATGTCATGAAGTTCACCCCCCATTTAGTGAAGGGTCCTACCATGATGACGGTAAAGAGAGGAGAAATATGTGACCACATTGTTTTGGTATACAATTGGTAAAGATGACAGCGCTTAACAACCTCCACACAATATTTAAAGATGGTGGGCCAAAAATAGTCAGCATATAAAATTTTATGAGTTGTTCCCAACCCAAAAAAGTGACCCCCACATTCTCCACTATTGGTGTCATTCAGGACTAACTCAGCCTCTTCATGAGTAAGACAATGATGCAAGATTGAATCTACCCCTCTTCTACATAGCGTATCACCGATAATGAGGTATTTTTTAGCATTAAGTCATAATTTTCACCATTCTTCCTACGAGGAGGTTGCAGGACATTTCATAGTTTGAAGATATACCAAGATCTATACATACCAAGGGTCATAGTTTGAAATTAAGAAGACATGTTCATCTTGAAATGATTCATCTTCTATCGTGTAATTTTCATCACTGGGGAACTCATAAATGAGTTATGCGAACACCAAAGACGTTTTCAATTTAGCAGATTGAAAATCAAGGTCAAAATATTGTAGTATGACAATCTATTTTTTGAATTTTCCCCCAACTATAATTCAATATAAAACATATTGGAAAGGATTTACATCTGCAATGTCAGTATTTGTTCGCAACAAAATATAGTTATGCAACCTATGAACATCATATACTATTGCTAAAGCCAATTTCTCGACATGTGAATAGCAAAGTTCAGGCCCCATAAGAGCTCGAATGAGGTAATAGATGACGTGCTCTTGGAGATGATCATCTTCTTGAACCGGTACTATGCCAACTACAGAATCATATGTGTCTAGATATAGAATGAAATCCTTAGTGTAATTTGGGGGACGCAGTAAAGGGGTTTACAATAATTCCTTTCTAAGGGCCTCCTACGATTGTTGTGTGCATTCATCCCATAAAAATGGAGTGTCTTGTTTAAGTAGATGTGTGAAACCTTCAGTAATTTTTGCATAATCGACTATGAAATGTTTGAGAAAGTTGGATTTCCCTTGTATACTTTGAAGTTGTCTGATTGTTCGAGGAGGAGGAAATTTCACAATCGACTCAACTTTCAGTGGATCGACCATAATGTCTTTGTTGGACATGATAAAGCCTAAAAATCGTTCCGACTCGACATGAAAGACACATTTATGGGAATTTAAACAGATATTGTAGTGTCTACATCATTCAAATATTGACCGAACATGAGCCAGATGATCTCTTCTCTTGTGATAATGCGTCGAGAGATCATCTAGCTAGGGTTCGACTATATTTTTTATGTCATGAAAGGAGAAGTTCATGGCCCGTTGAAATGCAGATCTTTTGTTTTTCAAACCAAAGGGAATTTTATTATACATTGTTGCCTTTCGAGTATTGACACAACGTAGTTTTTTTTTAACATGTTTAATATTACAATATGTCTTTATTTTGTGTTTCATAATGGATGGCTCTATGAATGGTATCTCCTCATATGACCACAAAAACATGTCACATAATTCCCTAAAAAGGGTTGTGTTAATGGTGATCTCTTCAAGTGAAGAGTTTGCTCTTATATGACCATTTTCCACAACACCTTGATTGTTTGAGATATTGATCGGTCTAATCTCATAAGTGTTTTCCGTATTTCCCTTGGAAAAGATTCCTTATTTTGGTAAAGGATTTACAGGTTGATCAACATCTTCACAAAGTCTCACATGAAACTTTGAATTCTCTATTCTACTCAGATTTGGAAGGAAATAGGACTTGTGATTCATGTCTTCGCAAATATTTTCAGGTCCTATCATGGCTTCCAATTGTTAGGATTATTAATCCTCCCTTGACCATACTATTTATTAGATTATTTAGCCTAACTTAGGAACCTTAATTAATTAATTGGGTCCACTAGTACCATTGGGTCCACTTGGCCTAATGGGGCCACATGTACCAGCCATTTACTGCATGTGCATGCATAAGTTTGGGCGCCTCTTAGACCAATCCATTCATTTTAGGAGCCACTGGGAGTCCCGGCACCAACCTCCTTCAGTTAGTTGGAGTTGGAACTAGTTAGTCTCAGTTAGCCTCTAGTTACTTTCAGTTAGTTCACAATCCGTTAGCTAGCGCTAGTTATGCATGGATAATGCATGGATGCATGTGGAGAAGGCCATTTTTCCCACCTATCACACTCAATTGCATTGAGTTAAGTAGTTATTAATGACTGATTGAGTTGGTTGGACATCTGGGAGTTGATCTGTTGGACTCCGATATTGATTGAGGCACCATAAGTTAGATGGTAAGTTAGATACATTTAGATCCAGTGGATATATTTGAAGTGCTACCTAATGCATTTGAATTCTTTTCCTATGTAAACTATTGTAACACCATATTTTATTATTGTGAATGATACTGTAAATTCCTGAGCAATACTCATATGTTTCCTGTGTGGTTTGTTTTGTTCAGTTTGTATCTTCATTCTCCATTTACTGCAATCATAATAATTATGAATTATCTTCTTGAAGATATAAATGGAATTCAAATTCTAAAATGGTATCATAGCCATCTCAGGAAGGCTTCATGTTTGTTTCTCTCCATTGAATATCAAAAGTAGTTGGGTTTCCACAGAAGTCCCCTATGATGATTTTCCAAATCTGAATTTATTTAGAGCAGCGGAGAGGGCATGACGGACCTTAAAAATATGTTCATGTCGAGAGGAAAAGCATGATTCTAACATAGTTCAAATATATTTGATTTTGAAATGATATTTTGCAGGTTCAACTTCATATGGATTCGATATTATCAGTTCCTCTTCTTACTCCATCCACAAGGTATTTAGAATGGAAGTTGAAGATGATGGCATCTCTAAAGAGACAAGGTCTCTATGAGGTATCTATTGGACTTGGTAAATAGTATTATGAATATGAGAATGACTAGCTAAATGACGGTGATAGAGCTTATGGAACAATATGTGAGGCATTTCCTCCAAGCTTGTGATACCTTATTGATTTTGTAGAATACCCAAAGGATCTTTGGACAAAACTGGATAGAACCTTTGGGAAGCACAATAAGGATATTTATATCAATTTGGAGAGAAAATTTAGAACCACAATATTTCCTCATTCAAAATTCTCAGCCTTTACTCTCTCTGATGAAGTTGTTCAAGATGAAGAAGAAGCATAATCTTCCTCACAGTCAATTCGAATTGAAGAAAGTCTCCTTGGAGTGACTCCTTCTCCTGTTGCTGCAAAAGTGTATGAGATATCTGATATCTCATATCCTCACATGGCTGATACATAAGAAGACATTCGAATCTCTGTTATTGAAAAAAATCTCTGCTTCCATTCTATGCAAAAATTCTCCAGTGATTCTTCTATTATAAATTTTGTGCATAGTTTATCGGTGATTGCTCTAGGAAAGGGAGAGGAATTTGATTTCTCTGTCTCTAATGATGTTGTTGGTGTGAAAATAAGTAATTATTTGTATATTTTGAAAATAATATCATATTTTAGGAGTTATCATTCACTCTCATTTATCTATAGCTTCCAACAAATTCCTACATGATTGCATGCATCGATACTTAGGGTTTTGAAGAAGGAGAAAACTGTGCATCTACCATCTTGGTGGAGCACACTCTTGGATCTGATATGGAATTTATTGGATATGATATGATATTATTTGGATATTATCTGATATTACTTTGTTCTAGTGTTCAATATATTTCAGTACTGCTTGTAGCTGTTCTCATCAATTTTGGTGTGAAGAAACAAGTACCAAAAGTCTATTTCAAAATTTCTGCTGGGGATTTGATGTCAGTTTTCTCTCATGAGTTTGCTGATATTATATTTTGTAAATATTTGGATATTTTGGAAATAATTTCATATTTTAGGAGTGATCCATTCACTCTCATTGATATTGAGCTTCCAACAAATTCCTACATGATTGCATGCACCAATATTCAGAATTTGGAAGAAGGAGAAAATTGTGCATCTACCATCTCGGTCGAGCAAAATCTTGGATCTGATATGAACTTATTTGGATCTGATATGAACTTATTTGGATCTGATATGATATTATTTGGATATGATGTGATATCCCTTGGTTCAATATTTAAGGTTCATAAGCTTTCAGTACTGCTTGTAGCTGTTCTCGTCAATTTTGGTGTGAAGAAACAAGTACCGCGAGTCTCCTTCAAAATTGCCGTTGGGGATTTGATTTCATTCCATACTTTTGGATCTGATATGGAATTACTTGGATCTGATATTATATTATTTGGTTCAATTTTTAAGTTCTAAGAGCCTTCATTCATGCTTGTGGCTGGTTTCATCAATTTTGGTGTGACAAATCAAGTACCGCAAGTCTCCTTCAAAATTGTTGTTGGGGATTTGATTTCAGTGAACAGTTTTGGATCTGATATGAACCTATTTAGATGTAATTTATTTTCTAATATTATAATATTTGGTTCATGTTTTAAAATTCAAGATCTTATAGTATTGCTTGTAACAGGTTTCATCAATTTTGGTGTGACAAATCAAGCACCGTAGGTCTCCTTCAATTTTGTTGTTGAGGATTCGATGTTAGTTTTCTCTTATGAGTTTGTTGATATTATATTTTGTGAATTATTTTTTATTTCTGAAGCAATATCAGATTAGGGATCTCAAGCGTTCGCTCTCCACAGTCCCAGGGCTTCTCTACCTTTGGTCACATGCTCATCCCCTCACAGAACTAGTAAAGAGGAAGACATTCTGCATCTGCCTGGACACTTGCTCCTAACACTTGGGGCTGATTTTATCACTCATGGTTTGTTTTTCAATGCTAACATATATCATATTATTGGGTGTTCCTCACATGGTTTGAATTCTCAAGAACTTTTTCTCTCTCTTCAGTTGATTTCAATTGCTCTACATGGGTCCAGTTTTCACCGTGCAGTTGTTTATATTTCTGATTCAATTGAGTACATTATTATTCTTCCAAAGAGGAATATTCCTCCAGACATAAGAATTTTGTTTGGATTCATAGGTTGACTTGCACAAAAGAACTAATATACTGCATTTGCTGCTGCTTAGTGTTGCAAATGGCAGCAAAAATTTTCACAAGTTTTTATTCAAAATTTGTATTCCTGCTTATTTTGAGGGGGGGTTTCCCAAGAGGTTTTCCCTTATTTCCTCAGTTGTATTAAGCAAAATTATTTCTTTTAGATTGTATTTTGGTGACCTATGGTATTTTCACCAGGGCCCACAGTTGTCCAAGTTAGGATTCATAGGGGGTGTTAGGATTATTAATCCTCCATAGACCATATTGTCTATTAGATTATTTATCCTAACTTAGGAACCTTAATTAATTAATTGGGTCCACTAGTACCATTGGGTCCACTTGGCATAATGGGGCCACATGTACCAGTCACTAGAGTGTGGGGAACACCGCTAGAGGTTAATTGCTACTTACTGCATGTGCATGCATCAATTTGGGTGCCTCCTAGACCAATCCCTACATTTTAGGATCCACAGGGAGTCCCAGCACCAAAATCCTTCAATTAGTTGTAGTTGGATCTAGTTAGTCTCAGTTAGCCTCCAGTTACTTTCAGTTAGTTCACAATCAGTTAGCTAACGCTAGTTATGCATGGATAATGCATGGCTGCATGTGGAGAAGGTGCTTTTTCCCACCTACCACACTCAGTTGCACTAAGTTAACTAGTTATTACTGATTGATTGAGTTGGTTGGACATCTGGGAGTTGATATGTTGGAATCTGATGTTGATTGAGACACCATGAGTTATATGGTCAGTTAGATATAATCAGATCTAGTGGATAGATTCAAAGTGCTACCTAATTCATTCGAATTCTTTTCCTGTGTAAACTATTGTAACACTGGATTTTATTATTGTGAGTGATACTGTAAATTCCTGAGCATTACTCATTTGTTTCTTGTGTGGTTTGTTTTGTTCAGTTTGTATATTCATTCTCTATTTACTGCAGTCATAATAATTCTGAATTATCTGCTTGAAGATATAAATGGCATTCAAATTCTAACACCAATATGGCTTCATCTAATGGTAAAGCCATATATAAGCATTCATACGAGTATGCAGAGTTTACTTCCCATGCAAGCAAACAACCTTAATCTGAATCCTCAGAGATGCAAAGAGTCATGGCGGGATTTGTAGCAATATCATGTAGTGCTTGGTAACCAATCTCTGTTGTAGAAAAGGGGACCTCTGTTTCATCCTGTGTGGGTAGGATCCATGGGTCGGTTCTATTTTGAACTGAAGAAACTTCCCTAGATGTAAAAACAATGTTCCCCACACTAGTTTTTCCAATATAGTTTATAGGAGTGGGAAAATCGAAAGTGGCCATAAGTGAAGCATACAGACCTACTCCTAGACTCTCACTTGTTGGGCGGGTCTAATCAATTAGTGGAATATTAGATTTTGTTGTATCTGTGCAGATTTTCTGGGTAAATGATAGTTGATCAATGGTACTATATTCCCTTTGTGAGGGGACATAAGAAAAAAAAAATGGATGATGTGATTGCACACATGGCAGATGTCCAACTTCTACCCAAAAGCAAGCTATAATCTAAAGGAGCATCTACCACCTCAAATTCGACTGAAACCACTTTCCCTGCCAACTCAGTATCAAAAGAAGGCAGAATATCATGAGGATGGAATGACCTTCCATCGAAAGAGGTCAGTAAGGTATTAGACAGGACCAATTCAGTAGAACCTAGAGCTTTCCAACATGATATAGCCATCACACAAGTAGACACACCTTCATCTATAACCGTTCATCCAATGGTATTGGTACCATGTGTTGTTGTATTTGTAACTTCGGAAGATATTTTGATGTATATTATCATTGTATATTGGTGTACCCCCGTCAGAGATGTGTTTCCCTCTTTTCAGATGGTATTATTGTATATGGTCATTGAGGTAAACCCTTTGTTGTAAGTCGGGGCAATAGTCCCCAAGATGAATATAATAAAATATATTTTTGAGTCTCCTTAGGTGAAGTCGACCCTACTAGGTTAAGAGGTCAGCCCAGTCAAGTTTTAGGTCAGTCACTTGATGTGTATAAATTGGCAGGAACCCCCCTCATTTAGACACACACTCACTCACTCAAGTTCGTATGAGGTGAGAGAGAAGACAAGGAGGAGAGAGAGAGATCCACATAAGACTTCTTATTCTTGGGTTTTCCCATCTTATGATATTGTCCTAGTGACGGAACTATTCTGAGGAAGTTTGTGGGGTTTTATTCTTTATGGTTTCCTCGAGGAAAATATTTGTATTTTGTATCTTCTATATCTTATGTATATTGTTCTTCTTGTTATTCTAGAGGATAAATATCCTAATCAATTTGAGTTAGAATAAAAAAACTAACATGGTATCAGACCCTCTCTAAAAGGAGGCAATTTGCAGCAGTGGAAACTAGGGATTCCTAGTTCAAGGTGTTCTCAACACAGATCATCAAGAAAAGAGGGCTAGGATAACTCTCCCTAGGAGGGCACATCTTTTGGTGGAAGCATAATCAAATTTGGAGAAGTTTGAATTTTTTACTGTGGGACATTGCGGGAAGAAACTAGTGCATCATGTTTCATAGGCTTCCCACCATAGTTTTCAAAAAAGGACATTATTTAGAAAATATCCTCAAGGAGGCACATCAGTCTCTGTAGACATAATTCCAAAATTCCAAGTTTGGAAAATTAGGGTTTCTCTAACAAACCCTAGGTCAACCAGCTCTGGAACCAGGTTGAGCACCTCAAATTAGTAAGATCTAAATATCTGCTATTTCCATTTGAGGTTCTCATTTAAAAATGAATCATCACACCCAGTTTGACAATAAGCTTGAGGGAGTTGACAACTTTCGACCATGGAAGTATATGATCTCCTTGATTCTTGAAGAAGATGATTTGGATCAATATATCAGTAAGGAAGTTACATAACCAGAGGGAGATGAGTATAAGACTATCCATAATAAGAGCTTGGTCAAGGCCAAGAGAACCATTGCAGATTCTATTAAGGATCATCTCATCCCCCATGTGTCATCCTTAAAGACACCTAAGGAAGTGTCCGATGCTTTAACGAAGCTGTTCGAAAGAAAAACATCAACCGAAAGATGAAATTGAGGAACCAAATAAAGCTTATGAAGATACAAAACTAAGAGACCATGCAATCCTACTTCACAAGGGTTTCTCAAATCAAGGAACAACTTGAAGAAGTCAAAGAGAATGTATAAGCAAGATACATTGTTATGACCACCTTGAATGGTATCCCAAGATCATGGGATTCATTCATTCAAGGAATATGTGCCAGAAGGAAGTTAATAAGTTTCAGCAGACTCTAGGATGAATGCACACAAGAAGAATATCGACTCATAATAAGAGAAGAGAATATGGGAGAAAATAAAGATCAAGCTCTCACAGGTCACACTAGAAGTAATCATAGAAATAAGGAGGACCATCATCACAACAAAATAGATGACCATCATCATAAAAGACAAAAGAAATTCAGAAGAGATCCTTACAATATTCAATGCTACACTTGTGATGAGAAGGGACATTACTCTAGATATTATTTTAGAAACAGAGGCTCCTTCAACAAGAAGTCAAATAAGAAAAGACATCTTGCTCAGACTGATGAAGATGATGAACCAACAACAAAGAGATTCAGAGAAGAAATTGATTCTTCAAGTGATATATGTCCTAATCTCAGAACTCACGGGAACTATCTCACATGGAAGCAATGATCGGCTTGTAGATAATGGGGCATCCAAAAATATGAAGAGATACAAAGCATATTTCGTCAATATATCTGAGCATGAGTCACCTCACAAGCTGAAACATGGGGATGATTATCAATATCCCATAAAAGGAAGTGAAGAAGCTTCCTACAAGCTAGATTATGAGAAATATTTAAATATGAAAGAATGTGCTATATGTTCTGGGATTGAACAATAATATTCTCTACATCTCTGCACTATATGCAAATGGAATAAGGGTTGCATTCATTGATGGCCAAGTCCTAATGTGGCCAAAAGGAGAGACAATAGAGGATGCAACAGTAACAAACATTAGTTCATGACTCCATAGAACCAAGTGAAATATGCCATAGAAGGATTGCACATGTGCACTATATATCACTACCTATTGCAAGCAAAGTGGTTTTAGGACTTCCAAAATCCAGACAAAACATGAAGGCATTTGCAAGGGATGTGTGCAAGGAAAGAATGTAAAGAATACATTTCCCAACAGTGAGAGCAAATCAAAAGGAATATTGAATATAGTACACTCAGATGTCTGCAAGCCCATTTCATCCAACTCACTAAGCAGGTATGTATATTATGCCCCCTTTATAGATGATTTCTCTCTTAAGACCTGGATATATTTTTTGAAAGGGAAGAATGAAGTATTCAGCAAGTTCAAGGAATTCAAAGCCTTGGTCGAAAATCACACTTAAAAGAAGATCAAGACTCTGTGATTAGATAATGATGGAGAATTCACCTTGGAATATTTCTAGGAAATTTGCATAGAATATGGGATTAAGACGGAGTTAAGCACTCCATACAATCCTCAACATAATAGCATTGTAGAACAAAAGACTAAAAATGATAATGGAAGCAGCAAAAGAAATTCTACATGACCAAGATATTCCAATGCACTTGTGGGAAAAAGAAACAAGGACAGTTGTGTATGTACAGAACTATACTCCTCACTGAGTACTTGACAACGAGACTCATGAAGAGGCTTTCTCAGGAGAGAAACCAAAATTCAACCATCTCAAAATATTTGGCTGCCCCGTATACATACACATCCCAAAGGAAAATAAGACCAAGCTCTATTCGTAAGATACAGTGAAAATTCAAAGGGCTACTAAATATACTTCACGGGATTTAAGAAGATCGACATCAACAGAGACGTAACATTTGATGAAGGCTCAACATACTCTAGATCCGAAAAACTACCTATTGAAGAGGTCGAATAACCTGAAGCAACTAGAGTTTGAGACACGACAATGGAAGAAACACCTCCAAAATACCATGAAGATGACAACATGGAAGAACCATAAGAGCATGTAGAACCACTTCACAAGAAGAGTCACACAAGAGAAAACTAGCATGGGCATGAGATTTATTACAAGGTGCAGAAATGTATGCCGCTCCAGGTGGGATGCATAGAGAAAGGAAAATACCTAAACCATACAACAACTATGTGGCCCTGCTATGTGACAT
>LPNX010145283.1:337085-390780 GCA_001517045.1 Pseudotsuga menziesii
ACATGGCGCTGAGTACAATCGAGGCATAGTATGTTGCAACATGTTATGCTAGTTGTGAGGAAGTATGGCTTTGAACGCTACTATCTAATTTGTTTTATCTCAAGTTATAGGCGACTTGTATCTTTTACGACAACTAGAGTTGCATGAAGTTATCAGAGAACCCAATATTCCATGACAAGTCAAAGCATATTGAGATCAAGTATCACTATATCCGGGATATGGTGCAAAGAGGAGTAGTGAAGCTCCAGTACGTGGTGATGAACAAGCAAATATTCGATGTGTTGGCCAAGCTGCTAACCATAGTGAAGTTTGGATACTTTGGAGAGAGACTTGGTGTCATCAAGATCAAGGTCCCTAGAAATAGGGAGTGACGAGTTCTTACATTGTGGAAGACCCAGGTTTTCCTCAGATGCAATCAGTCCCGACATTCTCCGATGCTAGAGATGGTGAGAGACCAGAAGATCCAAATGCACTAGAACAATATCTCACATGGGAAGGAATACAAGTTGTCCCTAGATGTAATTAGTCCTAGCGTAGAATGTAGGTTGTCCCAGACTGTAATTAGTGCTATCAGGTCATCCTTGGATGTAATCAATCTTGGCATAGAACGTAGGTGACATGTGGTGTGCATCTAGACTGATCTCCATGTGCGATGATGAGATGATCCAGATACAACGAGATGATAGTAGGAGACACGGGTGATTGTAGTGGTAATGTAATGTATGAACCTGGGTTGTACCTATGCGATGGATTGCTCATGGATACGATGAAGACCTAGATGAGGACTAGGCCTACACCAAGCATGAAACAAGGCTGGATTTGTAGAAACTTTCTTTGATGGATAGATAGGATAGATTTCACTATTCAATGATTAACAAGATCAGGACTACGACAACAATGACGATAGTGATTCAACAATGATGTCATGACCAAATGTGTTGATGATTGTGGTGAGAGAATACTTTCCTAGTTAAGAGGGAGTGTTGTTGTATTTGTAACTTTGAAAGATATTATGATGTATATTATCATTGTATATTGTTGTACCCTTGTTGGAGATGTTCTTCCCTTCCTTTAGGATGTTACTATTGTATATGGTCATTGAGGTAAACCCTCCATTGCAAGTCGGGACAATAGTCCCCAAGATGAATATAATAAAATGTATTTTTGAGTCTCCCTAGGTGAAGTCGGCCCTACTAGGTTAAGAGTTCAGCCCAATCAAGTTTTAGGTTAGTCACTTGATGTGTATAAATAAGGAGGCACCCTCCCTCATTTAGACACACACTCACTCACTCAAGCTCACATGAGGTGAGAGAGAAGACAGGGAGGAGAGAGAGAGAGTTGTGGAAGACTTCTTATTCTTGGGTTTTTTCATCTTGTGATATTGTCTTAGTGATATAACTATTCTGAGGAATTTTGTGAGGTTTTCTCCTTTATGGTTTCCCTGAGGAAAATATTTGTGTCTTGTGTATCTGCTTTATATAAAGTATCTTGTTGTGCTTTTTATTATTTAAGATATATACCCTAATCAATTTGAATTAGAATAGAAAAAATAACACCATTGACTACTTTGACTTGGAAAGCGACATGGTAAGGCAAGCGTGGTTTAACATCAGATAGGTCAAACTTGGCTACTAAGCTCGTAGAATCAAGACTACTAATAGAAACCAAAAGCACATTGCATTGCGAAGGGAAACTTTGTAGCACTTCCAAAGCGAACATGGCAAAGGGAGTTTGCGCTAAATATTCCACAACTGAATAGTTGGGAGCATCCCGCGCATTAGGGTTGTGTGATTCCCTCTTGAAGACACCTTTCGGTATCTTAGGCATAGGATCAACCAGTTTCTCAATAGAAAGAGGAGTTGGCATTTCAACAGTCTGTTTATCTTTTTGTGATGACTCAGGCTCATAGTTCTTAGCTCTTGTTTGCAGTAACGTGTGTGATCGAACCATGTTATTGTAAAACTGATCGGATGAGGTAGCCCTTTGGGTGCCCCCAACAATATTAGAGTTTCTTAAAGTTGTGTTTTGTCCTTTTGGGAATGGATATTTTAGGGCAACGGGTTGTTGCTTTAACAACTTCTGATCTTGTTCCATGAGGGGGCATTGATAAGTTAGGTGATATTCCTGGAAATGTTTGCAAGGTAACTTTACCTTATTCTTCTCTTTTTTACCCCCCTCAGCATTTTTTGTGGGCTTAGATTTATTTAGATTATCATTCTTCCCACTGGTTTGCTGAGTACCCTTCTGATTAGATTGTGCGTTATATACATTCATAGTTTAAGGGGAGGGTGTGACAGCACTAGTTGCCTCTACTGCATATTGCTTCATAGATAACTCATGTATTTGTTTAGATAGATAATCTACAGTAGGTGCTTTGATTGAACCTACAATTCCATCGGCATGTGGTCCAGGTTTTGGTTTCACAAATTCAGTATTTGATCTAGGTGCATCTGATATGATTTCGTAAAGAATCTCAGACTAAGTGTAAATCAAATCAAGTTGTTGGGCACATAATATGGATTCTTCCTATTTGGTTACTCCTGAAGTAGAGACGTCATTTGAAATTAAGGTAGTAGTGATTGCAAAAACCATTCTAGCAAGAACTCGGGAAGAATGTTAACCTTGATCACCCTCTTATGCCTTCACCAATCTTGAATATGGTCATAGATATGCATGGTTTTGTTTTTCCTAAAAGTAGAAAAAAACGTTTGTAGTGGCATCATACCGAACAGGGAGTTGGAAGTGGTTAAGGAAGACTGTCGCTAAATCATGAAAACTATCATAAATGGTATATGGGAGTTCAATGTATCATTTTTCTACCACGCTAGTTAGGGTTCTTTGGAACAACCTTAGCCGCATCGAATCATCATTCAGCGAATTCGAGGAACAACCGAGACGAAAAGTAGTGACATGGTCACAAGGATCTTCACCCATTTTTCCTTCAAACTTAGGAATGTCAGAAGGTAACTTGATTGGGATCAGAGGCCAAGCCACATTATGATGCAGGATATTGTTCATTAATTTCGTGAGATCTGACAAGTTTAAAATTGCCAGAAAAGGAAGACGAGGTCTAGCCGGAATTTGAGTTTGAGGAATTTGGTGAGAAGAAGTTCTTGAACCAAGATTCTTATAAGGCTGGTTGGGGTTGCCCCTATCCACCGGTTACAAAGTGATAACATTTTGAAATGGATTCCACCCAAAAGCCAAAGGATTGTTTCCTTGGCGTGCACTATATTGAAGATGATTATTTTTTACTAAAATAAAAATTGTAGACGCGGGGTAGTATTTCTTCCTCCAAATAATGAGAAAGAATAACTCCCAACTGGTGCAGTTGAAGTCTGACCAACATTTTGAAAACTAAACCCTGTAAAGGGGTTTTGTATTCTAGAAGATACACTAGAGTAAGTAGGTACAAGACCCACAAATGGTGAGGAAGGAGGAATATGTCCCCCATACCAAGGATAACCCTGAACAAAAGGGGCAGAACTACTAGGATTGTTTTGAAAATTTTGGAACAAAGGTGAGGGCGTAAAAGTTACACTAGGTATGTCAGTAACCGCATTAGAAGCTCTAGTTGTGGTATTCACAGATATTGGAGGACTAGTCACTCGAGTACTTGGTGAAATAGAGGTTGGTGATGTGAAATTCAACAACGCTACTGGTGTAAAGTGAGTGTTGGATACTGGACCTCTTACATGAGGAGGATACAATCCTCCTGTTAACATAGCTGATGTGGGATTATAAATATCTCTCGATCCTTTCCCAATGTTTACCATAACAAAACCTAAAGGAACACCAATCTCGAGTTGACTGAACCAAAGTATTTATACTAAAACAGAATCCTCTATGTCAATTAAAGGTGGCTTAAAGTTTCTTACAAACTCATAAGCTTCTAGATCTTCTACCTCTACTGACTAAGAGGTAGGTGTAGTATGTCTAATGAGTTCAGGTTCTCCAGGACTTTCACTATGCTTGTTGATTCTTAAGAACCACTTGTGTTAAATCGTTGCCTTCGAGGTGGCGGTGGGGGATCCACTATAAGTGGTGGGAGGTTCTGCAACCTCCTTGACCTACGAAGGGATTTATCTTCCACGGCTAAAGACTCCAATTAAACACACCTAAGGCCAATCTGAAATACAAGCATCCCAAATAGCACACTACTAAAAAATTCCTAAGTATCCATCCAAGCAAATAAAGATACCTTCCAGTAGGCCGTATTTTCTGTCCTGAGGCCAACACGGAGAGAAAGCCCACACAAGGCACTTAATACAGCCCCTAGTGTTTAAAGTAGCCAACTCTCATGGGAACAAAGGCCGTGCTTCCTTTTGGGTTTGCTCTCAACAAGACAGTCTCATAATTGTATTAGCTAACTTGCTGAAACTAAAATTACACTAAGATACAAAACTAATCTATAATAAATTCCAATAGCTGAAACAAAACAATTTAGTAATTGCAAGATTGAAAATAGATCTAACAGCTACTAAATCTGTAGGTTTCTTGCTATGAGATAAAATTGTAAATCTAAGTTTAAAACCAAATTCTACCTAATCTATACATCCTAATCTATTCTGCATGCAAGAGCATGGTGAAATATGAATGTTATTTTCAAATCTAAATTTAAAATAAATGTTGTTAAAATCAAAATGACAATACAAAGTTAATCATTCGAATTTAAAACAACATAGATTTGATAATACAATCTACAAAGTGACAAACAAAGTCAGATCATTAAAGCAACTATGTAATCATTTAAGCAGATCTCAAAATAACACAACCCCGAGGAATACAACAAGATTTTAGCACATAATTGCAAAGTATATATATACCAAACAAAATATGTATACAACAGAAATAAACAAGAGAGGAGATTGTGGCAGAGCTCTGTTACAAAATAATGATTCTGATCACATTCCCACTCCTATTCTTCTATTACATCCAACCTCGAACCAAACAGAAAGAAGTCTTACAAAATCCAAGAAAACAATTCCTCCAAACTTTACAGATAGCAGCAGTGTTTCCTCTTCTCTAGTTTAAAAAAAAAACATCCAAAATAAGAAAATTACATACAAAGAAAACTTATGCAGCTCTGTTGAGCGCTCCTCCTCTCTCTTTTGTTGATGTTTCGTTTCCTTTATAATGAGAACTAATAACTGCCTCCTAAATAGAGGCTGTAAAAGTTCATTCTTGAATGATATCATCGATCGAATCCTATGTTTATGGCTACATTGGCGACTGTCGTTTTGCAGTTTTGAAGAACGCCCACTTCATGCATGTTGTTGATTGATTATTAGGATTTTGCAAATAAGTGGTACAAATCCTTCCTACGATCTTGCCTTTTCAAATGAGTTGATGATAATAGTCCAATGTGTATGTCCCATCGATCCTTAAAAGATATTTGAGTAAAAACCTGTGACGGTGCAGAATTCAATTTCTTTACGAGAGTTATACGTTAGCATTGGCTGTAGCAGACCTGATTTGTTCACCATGATCGCCTGCACATCATAATACCATAAGAAAACATTAAATAAAGAATCCCAAAGCGTTAAAAATCTTTCTACTGCATTTTCCTTTTGGAAATTATTTTTTAATCCATAAGCAATCCTTAAAAGAATCTCTGGTGACTAACAGATTTCACCTTTTTTAATTGAAGTAAACTACTTAACCAACCATTTACACCGATCGGACGACCTGGCTCGCATGAGCGATACAAATGGTCAGGCAAATAGGTCAATCTTTTTTAATTTAGTAAAATCCTGGAAGATAGGGCAGGCGCTTGTATATGTATTTTTAATAGTTTTGCTATTGAATATCTTTATGTAACATCAATGAAATAATTCAACTATACCCCAGTTACATACACTTTTCAAACTCTTACTCAATGAATTGACCACATTGCGCGTTTACTGTTTTTAATACATTTCAACTGATGTGAAAACCTCTTTATATACACGTTGCAGTCTGCGAAATAATTCCTATGCACAAAATCTGTAATTAGTGAAAACTACCCCAAAAATCAAAGGCGTAGTTATCTCCACGATCTGGTCTTTTTTGTGTACTAACGGTCATTCAAAGCTTTAATTTATGTGGAACGGTATCCACGTTGATGTTTGTGCAATAATATTGGCTTCTTTTCTGCAGACAAATGCTCCTTAAATGTTGCGATATGTTTACTTGTGGTAAATTCTAGATGATTTCTTTCAACGCTATCTAACACACAAGTCATCTTCTGGTGGAGAAAATCGAGGCAATTAAATAGACAAAATTAAAACAGACTCTTGGAATTTGACGTTTCAAAGAACGTTTTTTTTTCATTTTTACACGTATTTGACATATAAATTTTTGTTAAAAGGAAAAAAAATATTTGAAACTTCAATTTGATGTTTATAGCTTTAGATTACTCGTCAAAATTTTTAATACCTATGTTAACTACTAAAATTGTGCTGGGTCAGCTTTTGGGTTGCTTTTAATTTCCAATTAATAGAGGAACAAATAAATGCTAAACTTCTCTATTTCAATGTGTATTGTATTTATTTATATTTTGTGTTTTTAATTGTATTATTAGTCTTCTTCTCTGAACCTTCAAATTTTTTCAAAGAGAATCTTTAAAATTTTCTCCTTTAAAATTATTTACTTAATTAGTAAATTTCTATAGAAATATATTACTCATATTTATATATTATATAAAAATTATTTTATTCCCATTTATATATAATATTAAAAATAAATTGACACCTACCAAAATTAGTTAAACCGTCAAATGATAGCCACAAGAAAATTGAATTTCCAGGTCACTGGTGATTATCACATAGCTCCATTAATTAAGTAGATTTTGGTAAAGTGGCGTTTCTCATGGCAAGCTTTGATAGCGTTTTCCTATGTAGAGTGATAAGCACAAAAATAGACTTTATTTCCTTGATTCCGGTTTTCAACAGAGTTGGCTAATTTCTAGACCATTTGCACATTTTTAGGCATGTTTGGTCGGAATCCGGCAACATGATTTGTTATCGAAAATGAGATTTCCAGTGTTAAAATTGCAATTTTTATTACAGAAATAGATTCAGCACCCTCGATTACCCTTGAGGCACCCAATTTATACAATTCCAATCACTGAAAACTACCCTTTAAACAATTTCCACTGAAAATCAGATGCAAATGGCCAAGAATTTAGCTTACTGCGTTTTCAACATTTAGCTTCCTGCGTTTTCAACAATTTGAAGGATATTTGGTTTCATAATGTGCTCGAGTTCAACCAATGGTTTTGTTTTAATGTAAGCTCATTAATCGAGGCTATATGTAAAATTCAACGTCAAGTCTTCAATGTCCAATTTATATAAAGGTAGTTTAAAACTAAGTCATAACCATGTAAGTCTTATGTAAGAAAAAGCCAAAATAATTCTTATAATAATAAAATTCATATTCCCTTACCATAAATATATAAATTTACATTATACACAAATGATGACAAGAACTTTTATATAAACCTATGTTAAAATTTGTTTTCCAGGTTGATATATCAAAAACGAGTTTCAAGAAGGAATAATAATCGAAATAATGAGATAAAGTTTATATAAAATTTATAATATCATCATTAAATATTTAAATCCAAAAATAAAAGTCATTCTGATTATTTTGAAATTCATTTAACATCATCTTAAATTATCAAGCTTATTAGTTTTTCAAATGATTTTTTTTTAATTTAAAAAAAATACAAAGTCACATTACATATATTACCATTTGAAAATTAAGGCTTTATGATTATTAAAGATCAAATGAAAACAAAATTTATATAAAAAATTACTTAATGATAGACTTAAGTTTTAAATGGAATTATTTTGGGAGCAAAAATGATTTTAATGAAAGTTTGAGATTTTGATATATATTTAAATTCAAGATTAAAATTTAATTTCGCTCTTTGGTGTACATTTTCTAAAGGCATAAGTCAACCATCTCACAATTAGGCAATTAAATAATTAATATCAATCCATCAAAAACTTCTTGTTAACCATTAATAAAGAAAAACCAAAAGTTTAAATGACTAAGATCAGTCAAATCACTAAAGCGTTTTGAAACAAAATCGAAACCGAAGGACAAGAAGTACAAAGAATGAAGGATCTAGAAAATGAAGCTATCAAACTAAATTAATCAAGACAAAAAACTAAGTATCTACAAATTTGCATGGACTCCCCTTTGATCTTACAAAACATCAAGCGGAGTTATTGGGGTGCCAACACTTCCAAATGGAAGTCTAGTATGATGAGGGCCCGAGACTAACCAGTGAAGGGTGAATGACAGTTATCTGGGGTCCACAATACAATCACCTTTGGGAAAGCTTTTGAATCACCAAGCACTTTTCCAAAGAGCTGCACAAGGTTTCCTCCCATGTGTGTCCTAGGTATAGTGAAAATATCCTTCCACCATCACCTATGTAAGAGCCCTAAATGTCAAGATACTAAGGCTACCAAACTCACAAAGAAGGTCCGGTGAAACAGTTGTAAGTCCAACTGATGTGCATGGGTAGAGTAGATAAACCCGAAACTCAAACAACACCAACACTTCACTAGGCCAAAGGTGGTACTGAATGAATCCTCGAACATACAACAACTCTGGTATATGCTTAATCGAGTATTGGAGGGGTATCTCCATAGCTCAATCTCGCACGACCTTATGCTTAACTCCTTTGTGAGAGGAGCTTTCCAGTTTACCTCTTTGTAAGGTTGGATTTCCTAAAAGAATAGCCTCTATGTTTGAGTTTAATAGTTTTAGGTAGTTTAAGGATGAACCCTAACCCAAAACACTAGCCTAGACGACTATGTGTTGTCCCTAAAAAGAAAAATTAGTAATGTATTTTATTATGAGCATTCTTTTTAAAGGTTGTTATTACTCAAATGTAAGTGGTCGTGAAACTGGTGGAATATTCAGACTCAACAAGAAAGTGAAAGATATATGATGCAATAAACGTTCGAAAGCAATGTTTTCACTTAGTCTTCTTTTTAGAAATGAATGAAACTAACTATGTGACTTTGGAAATAAATACTTTTCTTTTCTCTTTTGAAATTTCAAAAACTATGAAAATGCACCTAACTAATGCAACAAGGCTAGCATGCATACAAATTGCATTTGTTTTTATTTTTTTCAAAATTAAATAAGAACAAGAGTTTATGAACAAGACGTAAGTCAAATGTGACTCACTTAACATATCAGAGTCTGAACTAAAATATTAAAAGAACAGACCTCAAACAACTCAAAAGGTTTGAAAACAACTAACTTGGGAAGACAACGATGTTCTTAAGAAAAATTTGTTCAAGTTGGATTCAAATCAGGGTTGAGTCAATCAGCTAGCGACAAGACAGAGACTTGAGCCATGAATCAATAGGAGGTGAGACACAGTGACCCAACACACATTCAATCCAAGTAGTAAGGCCAAAACCAAGTATTATTCACAAACATTCACACCAACACAACTCAAAAAAATTGTAATTCATCAAGGACATAGACTAGAGTGTTGGAAACACACCAACAAGACTCCTGAAAGAGTTTTGAAATCCTCAAAATCTGAAGGACAAACTAAAAAACAAACCCTAACTTGTCAACAAAAGTTACAAGAGAACATGTGCTCGTTCAAAAAGAAACACACATGTGACACACAACTATACAAGAGGAAAGTCACATTTTTCAAAAACCATGCAGGTACAGATATCCCGCACTCATGTTTTCCCCCCAAAAAAATTAAAACATGAATTAAAACTCAAACAGACCAAAAATTCGAGTTGGATCAAATAGATATGGCTTCTGCAAATTTAAAAAATGACAAAAAGCTATCAAACTGGAAGAAAAAACTACAAGAAAACCCCAAAACAACTAATACTCCCCAATATGGTTGCTAGTTCTGTTGTTAGGGAATAACTATTCCTATGACTAGGGTATGAGGTCACCAACGTATTGGATTTTCCAATCAGACTATAAGAAGTTGCATTTGAATCTAGATCAAACTTACATGTTAAGAAATAATGAAGCAAAGTTTTATGGATAGAGGAATCATACCTTCTTTTAGAGGTCGGACCTAGCTTCAAATTGTTTCCAAGTTATCTCTTAATCTACTGCTCCAATGCCTGCAAACAACAAACTACCCTCTCAAAGCACTTTCAGATATTACAAATTAGAGATATGAACAAATGATAGGATTGAAACTTAGTGTGAAATCACAATTATGAACATAACTCATACATAACCCAAGAATGCGCACCAAATATTTGGAAGGAAATAAGTCTCTTTATTCATAGAAATCTTGAATCAAATACATTCACCTCAGCCTGATCTGAACTTCTTGAAACCTGGTTATGGGCCCTCTTGCTCCTCTTCTCTAAGGAAAATCATCCAGCATAACCTTATATCGAGAATGGCCCCCTTTTCCTCTAGCCTATATCCTCATTTTATGGTTAACTGAGAGGAGAGGTTACGAGGGTAGAGTAGTTAGGGAAGGTGGGGTGGTTTCCATATCGACCCAAACCACCTTATAATTAATTTGATTTTTATTTTTAACAAGTTTTTAAGGGACACACGGGTGTAACAAGGGAAAAGTCGTGTAACATGTGGGTTTCCTTAAGGAAACACGTGGGTGCACTTTTGATATAAAACGCGAGTTTTCTATGGGAAACATGCATGTAACACTCGAGTTGCTAGATTAATAGTCGCGTGTATTCCCTAAACTCATAATGCAAAAATGAAAACACTGGAGTAGGCATCAGATGATAAAGGCCAAATCCTTCTATAGCCATTGAGCTCTTCAATCCAAGTTGTCCTTTTGTGTGACGAAGCATTCAGTATCATCACTCAGATTGAGAAGTGTTGATTTGAGGTATAACAATTGGCTCACTTAAAAGTCTAGAATTTTGCATTCAAATTAAATGTTTTTGTCTATTTTGAATGGATTTTCAGGAGTAGTTTTTGAAAGTAGAACATAAATCATGATCTGCAACAAATTGTTTAATCTATATTTTATTAGTTGGATAAAAATTTGTTCAATATATATATATATATATATATATATATACAAACTTAAGTGCTTTTTCATTTTTTATGAACACTTAAGGTAGATATGGTTAATAGAAAACATGTATGCTAAACATATATATATATATATATATATATATATATATTCCTTGAGGATACTATTCAAGTGCTTCCTCACATTCCATGAATAACATTGGGGATAAATGTTGTCAATGGACAACATGTATGCAAATCCTAAGGGATCCAGTTAAATTTGACCTTGTGACCTCCTTTTCCATTATGGCTTAATCATGACAAGTTAAACCACCTGAGCTAACCCTTGGAGCTATATATATGGCCCAAAGGAGTTGGATTCAATGGTGAGGAGTGAGAAGTTCAACCTGTTAGGATTTATAATCCTCCCTTGTCCAAACTGCCTATTAGATTATTTTAGCCTAACTTAGGAGTTTTTTATTCATTATTGGGTCCACTAGTACCATTGGGTCCACTTGGCCTAATGGGGCCACATGTACCAGTTACTAGAGTGTGGGGAACAATGATAGAGGCTAACTGAGACTGACTACACTTGCATGCATCAGTTTAGGCACCTCCTAGGCCATTCCCTACATTTTAGGAGCCACTGGAAGTCCCGACACCAACCTCCTTCAATTGTTGGGTGTTGGTATTAGGTAACCTTAGTTACTCCTAAGTTACATTCAGTTAGTTCTACTTCAGTTCAGTGAGCACCAGTTATGCATGCATGCATGTGGATAAGGCACCTTTTCTCACCTACCACCTTAGTTAGACTGAGTTAACTGATTATAACTGATGTATTGACTAATTTAGACACCTGGAGTTAACCACTTGGACTCTGATAGTGATTGATATCTCTTTAGTTATCCATGCAGTTAGATACAGTAAGAGCCAGTTGGTAGATTTGAATTCATGCCTAATGAATTCGAATTCTTCCTTATGTAACACTATCGTAACACCGGATTCTTTAATGAACATGATATTGTAATTATCTGAGCTATACTCATCTGTTTCATGTGAGATTTGTTTTGTTCAGTGTGTATTGTCATTCCTCTTTTATTGCATAACAAATTTGGACTCATTGCTTGAAGATCTAAATGGAACATCAATTCTAACATGGTATTAGAGCTATCTCAAGCAAGATTCAAGTCGGTCTACTCTCCATTGAACACCAAAAGCAGCTGGGTTTTCCACAGAAGTCCTGCAAAGAGTGTACACTATGTAAAATGTATATTAAAGTTCACACACATATACACTCATGCATGTATATTGTGTACAAAGTAGATTAAAGTTTACAAACTTGCACATCTATGCTTGTAGACTATGTATAAAGTATATTATATTAAAGTTTACAAAATTACACACTTATGCCTGTACACTGTGGACAAAGTATATTAAAGTTTACAAAGTTACACATCTATGCATGCACACTCTGTACAAAGTATATTAAAGTTTACAAACTTACACATTTATGCATGTACACTATATATAAAGTCTATTAAAGTTCACAAACTTACACACTCATGCATGTATATTGTGTACAAAGTAGAGTAAAGTTTACAAACTTGCACATCTATGCTTGTAGACTATGTATAAAGTATATTATATTAAAGTTTACAAAATTACACACTTATGCATGTACACTGTGGACAAAGTATATTAAAGTTTACAAACTTACACATCTATGCATGTACACTTTGTACAAAGTATATTAAAGT
Source organism: Pseudotsuga menziesii (assembly GCA_001517045.1). NCBI lineage: Eukaryota > Viridiplantae > Streptophyta > Pinopsida > Pinales > Pinaceae > Pseudotsuga > Pseudotsuga menziesii. Next base: position 349,826 of record LPNX010145283.1, read on the forward strand.
TTACAAACTTACACATTTATGCATGTACACTATGTATAAAGTCTATTAAAGTTCACAAACTTACACACTCATGCATGTACAAAGTATACTTACACACTCATGCATGTACATTGTGTACAAAGTATATTAAATTTTACAAACTCACACATCTATGCATAGCATGCTATGTATAAAATATGTATAAAGTATATTAAAGTTCATAAACTTACACACCCATACAATGGCATGATTTGTTTGAAGTATATTAAAGTTCTTAAATTACACATCAATACATGCACATTATGTACAACTTATATTAAATTTCACAAATGTATACAGGTATGGATGCACACCACGTACAATGTATATTAAAGTTCACAAACTTACACACCCATGCATACACACTATGTGCATTGTATGTTCACAAGATTACACTATGTACAAAGTATATGACCATAAATTATTATAAATTGTTATATTTGATATATATTAATGAGGATTAAAATTAGTATAAAATTATTTTAATTATGTAAATGTATATTAAAGTTCACACACTTACACACTCATACATGTATAGTGTGTACAAAGTATATTAAAGTTCACAAACTTACACATTTATGCATGTACATTATGTATAAAGTATATTATATTAAATTTCATGATGGAAAATGAAAGCTAGTAGACCTAAAGTTCTCTTAATCAGCCTGACTACTGATCAAAATGCCCTTCCGCAATCTTTATTTCACAATTCTTCCCTTCTGCAACTAAGTCGTTCCACTAAGACTCTTTCTGTCAGCTTCGTTACGCAAGTTCTTTTCCGCAATTTTGTGGATAGCAGAATACATATTCACCCACTTTCACAATCGAATTTCCACAACTTTACGGACCGCAACTTCCTTTTCGTATGCGGATAGCGGAATGCGGCTCCTCCTTCCAACTTTTCCAAAGTTCAATCTTTATGAACCATCGATTGTTTGTGGTCTCACTCCCGACCATCAATCTGTTGCAGTTTGCAGATCTCACCTTCACGCTTGTAGATCTTCGCTTCTCTTTTGTGTAAGTTAACCACAACCGTTGATCTTGTGAATTTCACAGATTTGGGTATTTTTTTGTGATGGACAAATTAATCCATGGAATGATTAATTCGTGATGAGAAAATGACTCTACGTTATTGGGGATTCTTCAATGGTTAGTTGAATCATCAAATCGCACACGCACATAGATACAGAGAGTTTAAAATCATGTTTCTATGGTTATTGAAGAAGACATTAAATATATAAGAGCACATGCAGAGATTCAACCCTCCGTTCTTGATTCAATAAACCAACACATTTACAGACTCTCTATTATCCTTTCCCTATGCATTCTCTGCTTATACATTATATCAACTACATTTAAATAGAGTTTCATCAACCTGTCAAATCTGAATAGGTAGGATATAAACGCCTAATAAAAGAATTTCTACAAAAATCCTATCCTTGAATAATTCCTCGCAGGGTTCAAGGACACTAATGGAAAATTGCCAATTATTACAAAATAAAAATAATCCTATCCATCTAACAACAAACCCTATCCTTCTAGAAGCTATTACATGAAATGAACTGCTTATTCATCAAACAGAAACATTCTAGTTTGATGCTCCTGCATCATACTCCAGGGGAAGAAAATAATTCTTCAATAAGTCTTCAGGGTTTACATCGTACTTGGAAATATCCAATTTTGTCATCCATGCTACATTCCTGGCCAAAAATAGAAATTACTCACCTAAGCAAATATTTTATCTTGTCCAAAATGTACTGACAAACCTCTGTTGTGTTTCTCTTGTATCAAATTTTCTCTCATAGAACACTTTGGAATACATAACTTACTATTTTTGAACAACAATCCTTCCTGTAACATGTAGTCTAACCATTTGCTTCTATTATGTGTAATTGGATTCTCACAGGATGCATATATATATTTGAAATGCACATCTTCCTTATACATATCAATCAAATTTTGAAATCCTAAAGTACTGACCTTAATCTCCTGCAAGAGCAAACTTACTATACTTAAAGTATCAACAACTTTCTTAGATTTCCCACTTGTATGTTTGATCACAAAGGTAAAGTTCTTCAAAAATTCCACCCACTTAGCATACTTCTGATTCAATTTAGGATGACTATTTATAAACTGTAAAGCATGATTATCAGAACATAACACAAAATCTTTAGGCATCAAGTAATGTCTCCATTTCTTCAGAGCTTGCACAACAACATATAACTCTTTGTCATATGAAGAATACTTATGTTTTGCATCATTTAACTTCTCACTGAAGTATGCTACTGGCCTATGTTCTTGACTCAAAACAACCCCTATTGTTGTCCCACTAGCATATGTCTCTGCCTAAAAAACCTTATCAAAACTTGGAAAATCTAGAATAGGCTTTTCAGTGATCTTCTTCTTCAACAATTTAAAATTTATGTTAGTTGCTTCTGTCCACTTGAAAGGTTGTCTACTTTCCCTAAAAGTATCTATTATAGGTGCATAAATTTGACTAAAATTCCTGATGAATTTTCTATAAAAACTTGTAAGACCATGAAAACTTCTTACCTCATATGCACTCCTTGGAACTGGCCAACTCAAAATTGCTTGCACTTTATCTGAATCCATCTTCAAACCTTCTTCTGAAACTACAAATCCCAAATAAATCAACTCTTTCTTCAAGAAACTACACTTTTTCATATTTATCAGCAGCTTCTCCTTTTGTAAGGTTTTCAACACCAATTTAAGATGTCTCAAATGTTCTTCTCTATTTTGACTAAAAATCAAAATATCATCCAAATACACTATCACAAATTTTCTAGTGTATTCCTTCAAGAACTCATTCATCAATCTCACAAAAGTACTAGGTGCATTAGTAAGACCAAATTCCATTACTAACCATTCATATAACCCATCATTAGTCTTGAATGCAGTTTTCCATTCATCCCCTTCTCTTATTCTTATTTGATTATAACCACTTTTCAAATCTATCTTTGAAAAATACTTTGAACCACTTAGACAATCCATCAAATCATCAATGTAGGGTAAAGGAAATCTGTACCTGATTGTGATCTTATAAATTGCTCTGGAGTTAGTGCATATTCGCCATCCACCATCTTTCTTTGGGCTAATCACAATGGGTATTGCACAAGGACTCGCACACTCTTTCACCAACCCTTTTTCCAACAACTCCTAAACATGTTGTTTGATCTCTTCATTCTCTTGAGAAGTTAATTTGTATGTTTCCTTATTAGGTAAACTTGCACCAGGTATTAAATCAATATGATGACTAATACTTCTCACAGGGGGTAAAGCATTTGGTAACTCATCCACAATTATATCAGCATATTCATCTAACAAAATTTTAACTTCAGTAGGCAAATCATCTAAATTTGTAGAAGTTAAAATTACCTTTGGATTACCAATAAGATAAAAATGTAACTCATCCTCCTTCTTGACTTCTTGCAATAGTTCCTTCCTTGTCATCCACAAAAGATTTGACCCTGAACCTTCTTGAACTGCTTCATCTTCCAATGGTGATAATGTATGTCTTTTTCCATCCTCTTCCAGAGAATATGTGTTCCTTCTCCCATCATGAACAACTTTTCTGTCATATTTCCATGCTTCCCTAAGAGTATATGGAATACATCCATAGGCATTATATCACATAATACTACATCTTTATAAGTACCAATTTGAAACTCCACATTGCACTGCTCATTCACTAAGAGTTGATGTCATTTTTGCAACCAGGACAATTTATAAGGAGCTAGATGTTTCATCCTCTCCAATCCCAACTTCTCTACCATCTCAGTGGAGACCAAATTATCTGTACTACCATTGTTAATGACCACCTTACAACACTTACCTTGTGACTTGCATTTAGTCCTGAACAGACTCTTCCTATGGTTGGTTCATGTACTTTCTTCTCTATCTTTTCCAAAACTCTTTTCAACATAAGATATTCTCCTTCTTCAGGAATATTATTCACCTCTTCTGCTTCTTCATTAGAATCCTCACGAGCCTCAACAATGTTTGCATTCCTCTGAGCTGCAGGTTTATTCCTTGGGAACTACCATGACATGTGTCCAATTTCTTCACATGTATAGCACTTCACTTCTATGTTTTTGCCTCTGCCTCTGCCTCCTCTAAATCCTCTCTTTGGTGTGTGCAGCTACTAGATCCTTCTGACTCATCCTTAGAGATCTGAAATTTACCTCCTCTATTTGGAGATCCTCTGGCTGAACCTCTCCCGCGATTCTTCTGGTTCTATCTTCTTAATAATTTTTCTTCTACCCTTAAGGCTGATTGATAAGAATCTTCAACAGTCTTCAAATTCAACAAACTAATCTCATCTTGTATCTCAAACCTCAATCCATTTATATATTTGGCTACTCTTTCTATGTTCCTGTGTACCTGTCCAACTCTAATACTCAACTTAAAGAATTCTTCAGTATATTCTTTAACAGTCATACCCTTATGTCTAAGATTCTGTAATTGTCTAATGAGATTAAACCGATAATCCTTAGGCATAAATTGACTTTAAATTTTAGATAACATTTTATCTCAAGAACGGATTTTGGACTTACCTCTTCTTTCCATGTGAACCTGAATTTCTTCCCACCAGATAGTTGCATGTCCCTTTAATCTAGTCGATGCATACCTCACCTTCTTTTTATCTTCAATTTATTCAAAGTCAAAATACTTATGTAAAGCATTGATTTAGTCCATGAGTTCTTCAACATTGAGATTACCTTCATACATAGGAATTTCAACTATGGGTCTGTTACTATCCTTCATCAGCATCTTCATCACTTTTACTTCTTCTTGCTCATCTTCAGAAGATTCTTCTTCATCACCGGTGTCTGTATTCCTAGAATTATTTCGCTCCATAGCTTCCATCCTATCTTGGATTTCTCTTAATTCCATTTGGGTGTCTCTCTCCATAAATTGTCTTCCTTGAACACATCCTACAGGAACTCCATGTGCTCGTCCCCGTCTCTGCATCGTCTTTCTACATGCTCTGATAAGATCTGCTACCAAAACTGATGGAAAAGGAAAGTTAGCAGACCTAAATTTATCTTAATCAGCCTGAATACTGATCAAAATCCCCTTCCATAATATTTATTCCTCAATTCTTACCTTCTGCAACTAAGTCTTTCCACAAGACTCTTTCCGCCAGCTTCGTTCCACAAGTTATTTTTCACAATTTTGCGGATAGCGAAATGCGGATTCACCCACTTTCACAATCAAATTTCCACAACTTTGCGGCCCACAAATTCATTTCTGTATGCGGATAGCGGAATGCAGCTCCTCCTTCCAACTTTTCCAAGATTGGATTCCGTAGTTCGATCTTTCCGAATCGTCGATTTTTTGCGGTCTCACTCCCGACCATCGATATATTTTAGTTTGTGGATCTCACCTTCGCGCTTGTGGATCTTCGCTTCTCTTTTGTAGAAGTTAACCACGGTTGTTGATCTTCTGAATTTCACAAATTTTGGGATTTTTCTGTGACAATTGAATTAATCCATGGAATGATTGATTTGTGATGTGGAAACGACTCTATGCTATTGGGGATTCTCCAATGGTTAGTCGAATCATCAAATCACACATGCAAATAGATACAAAAAGTTTAAAATCATGTTTCTCTGGTTATTGAAGAAGACATTAAATATATAAGAGCACACGCATAGATTCAAACCTATGTTCTTCATTCAATAAACCAACACACTTACAAACTCTCTATTATCCTTTCCCTATGCATTCTCTGCTTATACATTATATAAACTACATTTTTTAATAGAACTTCATCAACCTGTCAGATCTGAATAGGTAGGATCTGGATGCCTAATAAAATCATTTCTACAACAATCCTATCCTTGAATAATTCCTCGCAGGGTTCAAGGATACTAATGGAAAATTTCCAATTATTACAAAATAAAACTAATCCTATCCATCTAACAACACACCCTATCCTTCTAGAAGCTATTACATGAACTGAACTACGTATTCATCAAACAAAAAGATTCTAGTTCGATGCTCCTGCATCATTTCACAAACTTACACACTCATACATGTATAACGTATATTAACTCAAAAGTTACACACTCATGCATGTACACTGTGTACAAAGTATATTAAAGTTTACAAACTTGCACATCTATGAGTGTACATTGTGTACAATGTATATTAAAGTTTACAAACTTACACATCTATGCATGTACACTATGTATAAAGTATATTAAAGTTCACAAACTTACACTCATGCATGCACAAAGTATATTAACTCAAAACTTACACACGCATGCATGCACACTGTTTACAAAGTATATTAAAGTTTACAAACTTACATATCTATGCATGTACACTATGTATGAAGTATATTCTTACACATCTATGCATGTACACTATGTATTAAAATATGTATAAAGTATATTAAAGTTCACAAACTTACACACCCATAGAATGGCATGCTCTGCATGAAGCATATTAAAGTTCTTAAATTTACACATCAATGCATGCACATTTTGTATGAAATATAGTAAAGTTATCAAAGTTACACAATGATACATGCACAATGTGTACAAATTATATTAATTTTCACAAACTTACACATGTATGGATGTACACAACATACAATGTATATTAAAGTTCACAAACTTACACACCCAAGCATACACACTATGTGCATTGTATGTTCACAAACTTACATTATGTACAAAGTATATGACCTTAAATTGTTATATTTGATATATATTAATAAGGATTAGAGTAGTATAAATTTGTTTTAATTATGTAAAATGTATATTAAAGTTCACACACTTACACATTCATGCATGTACACTATGTACAAAGTATATTAAAAATTACGAACTTACACACTCATGCATGTACACTATGTACAACATATATTTAAGTTTACAAACTTTAACATTTATGCATGTATATTGTGTAGAAAGTATATTAAAGTTTACAAACTTACACAAATATTCATGTACACAATGTAGAAAGTATATTAAATTTCGCAAACTTATAAACTCATGCATGTACAAAGCATATTAACCCAAAACTTACACATGCATGCATGTACACTATGTACAAAGTATATTAAAGTTTACAAACTTACACATCTATGTGTGTACATTATGTATAAAATATGTATAAAGTATATTAAAGTTCACAAACTTACACACCCAGACAATGGCATGCTCTGTATGAAGTATATTGAAGTTCTTAAATTACACATCAATGCATGCACAGTTTGTATGAAATATAGTAAAGTTATCAAAGTTACACAGTGATACATGCACAATATGTACAACTTATATTCAATTTCACAAACATACACACGTATGGATGCACACAACGTACAATGTATATTAAAGTTCACAAACTTACACACCCATGCATACATACTATGTGCATTGTATGTTCACAAACTTACACTATGTACAAAGTATATATGACCATAAATTGTTATAAATTGTTATATTTGATATACATTAATAAGGATTAAAATTGGTATAAACTTATTTTAATTATGTAAATGTATATTAAAGTTCACACACTTACACACCCGTGCATGCACAATGTGTACAAAGTATATTAAAGTTTACAAATTTACACATCTATGCATGTACACTACATATAAAGTATATATTATTAAAGTTCACAAACTTACACAACCATACATGTATAAAGTATATTAACTCAAAACTTACACACTCATGCTACAAAGCATATTAACTCAAAATTACACATGCATGTACAGTGTGTACATAGTATATTAAAGTTTACAAACTTAAACATCTATGCATGTACACTATGTATAAAGTATATTAAAGTTCACAAACTTACACACCCCTATAATGGCATGCTCTGTATAAAGTATGTTAAAGGTCTTAAATTTACACATTAATGCATGCACATTTTGTATGAAATATAGTAAAGTTATCAAAGTTACACAATGATACATGCACAATATGTAGAAATTATATTAAATTTCACAAACTTACACACTTATGGATGTACACAAGGTACAAAGTATATTAAAGTTCACAAACTTACACACCCAAGCATACACACTATGTGCATTGTATGTTCACAAACTTACACTATGTACAAAGTATATGACCATAAATTGTTATATTTGATATACATTAATAAGGATCAGATTAGTGTAAATTTATTTTAATTATGTAAAATATATATTAAAGTCCACACATTTACACACTCATGCATGTACACTCTATACAAAGTATATGGAAGTTTACAAACTTACACCTCTATGCATGTACACTATGTATAAAGTTGAGTATATTAAAGTTCACAAATTTACACACTCATACATGCACAAAGTATATTAACTCAAAACTTACACACTCATGCATGTACACTGTACAAAGTATATTAAAGTTTACAAACTTACTCGTCTATCCATGTACACTGTGTACAAAGTATATTAAAGTTTACAAACTTACACATCTATGCACGTACACAATGTTTGTATATTAAAGTTCACAAACTTATATATTTATGCATGCACAAAACATATTAACTCAAAACTTACACATGCATGCATGTACATTGTGTACAAAGTATATTAAAGTTTACAAACTTACACATCTATGCATGCACACTATGTATAAAATATGTATAAAATATGTATAAAGTATATTAAAGTTCACAAACTTACACACTATAAAGTATATTAAACTAACAAACTTACACATCCCTACAATGCCATGCTCTCTATGAAGTATATTAAATGTATTAAATTTACACATCAATGCATACACATTCTATATGAAATATAGTAAAGTTATCAAAGTTACAGAGTGATACATGCACAACATGTACAAATTATATAAAATTTCACAAACTTACACACATGGATGCACACAACATACAATGTATATTAAAGATCACAAACTTACACACCCATACATACACACTATGTACAAAATATATGACCATAAATTATTATGTTTGATACGTATTAATAAGGATTAAAATTAATATAAATTTATTTTAATTTTAGATTTATTATGTAGGGAGAGAAATGCAAATTTTTTTATTAAAAGATTTCATCAAAACTTAATACAACAATCTTTCTCAAATTATTACACACAATATATAATAAGAGGAATTAAAAATTATCCCCGCATTGGGTGCCACCTATTGCCCTCATGTCCTGCATGATGTCTAGTGGATATATTCGAAGTACGGGATGATGTCCATTTGGTGACAACCCAGCTCACGGATACCTTAGGTCTCGATGTCTTCTAAATTGGAAACATGATAGTAATGGAAGGTCCTTCTCCCCTGCTCGGAGGTACGTTTTACAGCATCACTTGCATCATATCTCGTCTATGGATTCACAGGTCATTATGGAATCTACTACACCCCCCCCCCCCCCCCCCCCTAATTGTGTTCATGGGATCTGGGTGGATGTCTAGCCATTAATCATGGTGAAAAGTATGGTTTTCCCTTATTATTCTAGTGGTCATCAAGGATGTTTCCATTCTATTGTGTGCTTCAAGAGGTTATGTGTTTTGAGGTTCTAGTGTTCTCACTCCTCTCTACATTGTCCTTCTCTTAATCTTTTTTAGCTTTTCTTTGGTTTACACATGGCCATGGTCAAGAGGACAGAGCGCAAGCTCCATGTTGGGGCTCGATGCTTCCACATGCCTTGGGTGATTGATGAGTAAGACAAGGCCAAAGCTAGTTTATCTAGCATGGTTTCTCCCTCTACATGGTGTCGTCTCCAAGACATGGAAGCCCAACTTCAGAGAAATTTTAAACACCTTGAACTGGAGCATCTAATTGTGAACCTAGGGAGACTTATGGATGACCCTGTCTCTTCTTGAACAAGAGAGACTCATTATGTTAAAACCCTCACACTCCTTTGGTATACTAAGACTTTGCTTAGTTAAACTTTGATGAAGAGCGCCGAGGAAAACCTGTTGGAAGATAATTAAGGCACTACTCTTGCTATGAGGATGGATCAGTTGGAGGGTTGGCTTTGTTGAATGGAAAAGCCAAGATGAACTTCAACGCCAAAATGAATGTTCTTGCTTGAGAACTAACATATATAGTTTTGAGTAAATAGTGTGCTCTAGAGCACAACTTTGGTCTTATTTTTAGTAGGAAACCGAGTCCACAACCAAAGAGCGAGTCAACTGACTTGAAGGAAAATTGCGAGTATATTGATAAAACGATGATTCCCCATGTTCACATCTTAGACGATGATTGACTCTATTGATGCTCTTGCTCCGAGCTCAAGTCATTCATACACAACTGTGGTTTATTTGTTCCTTAAGCCTACATGTGATGGTTCTAGTACTGTTTGTTAATTTTGATTTTTTTACTAAATCGACTATTAACTCCGTCCTGTGGGGGACCCAATTCTCAATTCCCAGTTTTTGAAACTCTAGTTCTAGTTGTTGGGTGAAAACGCGAAGTTGGGAAACACTTCCATGAGAATCGGGTGCCCAAACAACATAGCGGACGTTTTTCAGCTGAATAACTATATTTATTTGGCCGAATAATTAATTTATTCAGCTGAATAATTATAGTTATTCGATCGAATAACGAATCCTTTATTCAACCAAATAACCTTTAACGGTGAATCGTTTAATTTGATGGAACGCATAGCTGACTGGTAATTTTTACGGTCGTTTCAATACTTATTCGGCCAAATAATTGTTTAGCCGAATAATTATTAGATCGAATAATTGTTCGGCCGAATAATTATTCAACTGAACAATTATTCGGCCGAATAATTATTCCACATAAAAGGTCAGCTCTGGCCCCATTTTCATTGTTTTCGCCTGCAGTCGTTTGTCCTCATCCTGTCGTGTTTCTCCTTTTTAAACTTGGTCGACAGTGGGGAGATAGGTGGACATAGTTGAACTCTTCCAAATTGACAGAGTTGATGAACTCTGTCCAAATGTGGACAGAGTTGATGAACTTTGTCCATTTGGACAGAGTTGATCAACACTCAGACGGACAGTTCATGAACTCTGTCCAGATGGACAAAGTTGATGAACTCTGTCTAGTGTAGCTATTTTCATTTTAAGAACTATTAGATAATATGAGGGACATCTAGGTAATAAAAACTTAGTTTTTATAGCACCTAGTCCTTTGAAGTTGAGGCATTAACATGCAGAATTTGAATATGTTATGAGTTGATATATTAGATAATATTAAGGACATATAGGTCTTTATTAAAAACATAGTTTTTTAGTGGCTAGGTCTTTGAAGATGAGGAATTAACATGTAGAATTTGAATATGATATGAGTTGATTTGTGTAATATTCTTGTAGATATCATATCAAATGGAAATAGATAATAAATTAGCTATAATCATTTAAAGAACTATTAGATAATATTAGGGATATCTAGGTCCTTATTGAAATCTTAGTTTTTATAGTAGCTAGGTTTTTGAAGTTGATTAATTAACATGTAGAAATTGATATTTCTGTAAACTTGTAGATATCATATCCAATGGAAAGAGCATCCTTTGAGACAGAAGCGTAGGAGGTCATCACATTTTTTGGGAGTTGGTGTCCGAAATGAAAATCGAAGATTATCGACTTCACCTCGAGATTCAAGCTTATTGTATAGTTCACATTTATCTGGTCATCGACGTGGCGATAGTGGTAGAGATGATTCTCTCTTATCATCTATGGTCGCAGTGTAATTGATATAAAGAAGGGTCATTTATCTTTATTTATAGATATGGGTTGTAGATTATTTGGAGTTATAGATATGATTGATCAAATCTATGACTCCAATTACTCCACGACTGATATCTACACATCTACACATAAAATTTAGAGGAAGCAGAAGTAGTAATGTTTTTACTTGTTTCTTCTTCAAGGTATGTACTATTACCCAAATTGTTCTCTGATATATAAGTTTAAATAGTTTAAATAATTTTTGGCATTTGTAAATTTCTTTTATATATGTTGAATCTTGGGTCTCTTCAATCTTTCGAGGCAAAGGGAAGACTCCATTGGAGGATAGTGGTGGAATTGTAAGTTTAATATTTTATTTTTTTGAATTTAGTTTAAAATAGTTTAAATAGTTTGTAAGATTTATAAACTATTTTTATACATGTTGCAGCTTGGGTCTCCTCCACTTTTTAGAGGCAAAGAGAAGACTCCATTGAATGATAGAGAATTTGAGGTAATTTTGTTAATAATTGTATTGTTCTTCTATATATTAGTTTAATGTTTTAATTTTTTTATTTTAGTTTAAAATTGTTTAAATAATTTATGATATTCATAATTTGTTTTTATACATGTTGCAGATTGTTATGAGTCCAAGGGAAGACCCTAGTGGAGGATAGTGGTGGAATTCTTTGATTCAGACATCGAGGAGCTTAATTTTAGGATTATACACATCTTCATGATTGTTTTTTTGGATTATATACATGTACATTGAACTCACATGTTGATGACTATTTTTTTTATTATATACATGTACATTGAACTCGCATGTTCATGATTGATTTTTGGATTATATACATACATACATTGATTTTAGATATTGTTTTTTGGATTATATACATATATATGTAAAGGTTAGGAATGTTAGGAAGTTTTGATAGGCGCAATCCAATTTGTTAAAAATGAATATATGAGGAATGTTAATGTTAAGAACGAATATGGGGAATGTTAACGCTAAGAATGAAAGCAATCCAATTTGTTAAGAACGAATATATGAGGAATGTTAATGTTAAGAATGAACATGGGGAATGTTAGAAGTGAATGTGGGAATGGGGAATGTTAATGTTAGGAATGAATGTTATGAAAGGTTAAGAAGTTTTGATAGGTGCAAATATATGAATGTTGAGAATTTTAGGAATGTCATGAATGTTAGGAAGTTTTGATAGGTGCAATCTAATATTAAAAAACAATGTGGGGAATGTTAGGAATCAATGTGGGGAATGTTACTAAATGAATGTTAGAAAATGTTAGTAATGTTATGAAGTTTTGATAGGTGCAAATATATGAATGTATGTATTAGTAAATTTATGTATGTTTGTATATGTAACATATTTTTAATGTTGAAAAGTTGAGAATTTTAGGAATGTTAAGAATGTTAGGAAGTTTTGATAGATGCAATCTAATGTTAAGAATCAATGTGGGGAATGTTAGAAATGAATGTTAGGAAATGTTAGTAATGTTAGGAAGTTTTGATAGGCATAAATATATGAATGTATGAGTGAATGTTAGGAAAGGTTAGGAATGTTAGGAAGTTTTGATAGGAATGTTTTTTATTACTGAAGTAAAATTAACAACTTGATTCTGAATTCTAATAAAGTATAGCTCAATCCATAAATTTTCTAAGGTAACATTAGCAACTTGATTTTGAATTCTAATATTTTTTTATTACTAAGGTAATATTAACAAATTGATTCTGAATTTTAATAAATTAAAGTTCAATGACTTCTAATAAGGCAACATACTAAATGACTAAGTACACAATTATTATGAATTCTAAAACATCAATCCATCTTTGAGCATGATAACCAATCTTAACATAAAACAAGAAATGATATAGTTAAAAACATTGCAATGGAATGTCGTCGTCAATTATCCGTTCATGGTCATATTTGGATAGTTTCCAGTTTTTATTTTTTAAGTTTTTTTTCGATGGAACTTGTACCAATTTTATTCGAGATGCACATATTAAATGACTATACTGACAACATATAACATCAGGTTCATAATCCTGAAAGTAGACATAATTTTCAGTCATACAGGTCTGTTGCAAAAAATGGTCTTTTAAAATGATGGATCCTCTCTCGTATGTAAATACGTTGTCATTGTAGTCCTCCAATAACTTCATTTTTCCTTCCGTGCATCACATCAAATAATATTTTACATTTTCGTTGTTGTCTAAAGGTGCAATCACAGCGAAAACAGCTCCTGTGCAAATTACAATTGGCGTTGGAGTTTTTAAGTGAATTAAATTGACTATATAAACATAACGTTATGGACAATATTGAACAATCAACAAGATCATTACCTTCTCTAACAAGATCTAAAATTCTATTGCCAGCAGATGATAGTTTTATTTCTTTTGATTCTAATTCTTTTATGCTTGCTAGTGTCATTTTCCCTTTTGGATTAATCTCTGTGTGTTTCCAATGTTTTACGTGGTTGTTCATTATGTTTTCACAAACTTCTGCAAATATTACAAAAACATGTTTGCTTTCTACTATCAAATGCAAACACGTTTTGGAAGGATTTTGTTTGAATAGAGTGAAGTTCTCTAGTCCCATGTATGGTGCTATCCTCGTATGGTATTGATCTATCTATATCTTAGACCCCAACAAACCAAAACAACCTACACAATAAATGATAAATCACAAATGACAACTTTTAATGTTAGTGTACAAATACTTCAATGTTAGTACATACATTTTTTTAAAATTGACAATTAATATAAATTAACAAAATAATGTACATACCTGCGCACATATTTTGATTGTTGACTACAATCATGGCTTAGATTTGATTTACACCATTGGATAACCACTGCAGCTGAATGGAATCATCTAGAAGAATGGTTCATTTTCAATCTTTGAAGTGCTCTTTTTACACATGCTCCTACACCATCATGTTCACCTTTTCCATGTCCAGTTTCAAAGAAATTCCAGCGATGTTTAATGTTCATTGCTTTATGAATTCGACATAACCAAAAAAACGACCGTGAAGATTTAAATTGTCCCGCACATCCATCCAACCATATCCAATGTTCATTGAATTTAACTTTACGACTTTTTAGTGAATCATAGAATTTTTTTTCAATACAATGTTAAACAAAATGTGTATCATGTGTACGATCATCGCTGATATAAAAGTGATATTCTTTAATCACATCTCGATTGTCACACGTGCTTTCAATGCCATCAACATCTTGTTGAGAATGTCTATATAGAACATGGACAAATATCGAAACTTTGTCAGAATGATAGTATTCACTTTGAATCTCTTTTTGTGCAGCAAATGTGTAGTTTTCTGCAAAATCAACCTTAAACAAAATTGTTTCAGCTGGAAAAATTTCACGGGAATGTTTGAATTGAAGGTCTTGTCATCGTGCTCTATGTGAATGCTTGGTGTATTTATAAATTTCACTTTCAAATTTCTTGAGAAAATCTGTCACACATAGTTTATCTTCTCGCAATTCAATTATTTTGGAATGTGCATCACTAGAACTTGTAGAGTAAATGTTGTATTCATATCTTCTCCAATCAATGGTTACATTTGAAAGCGACTGATCATTATCGATAGGGTATTTATTGTGGAATAAAACAAGATTTCCACAACCATGACAATGTTTTCCATTGACACATTTTTTATTATAAAATACTTCATCTTGATTTCTCTCATATAAGATTTGAGATATGAATTCATGTACTGTGGGCGGAGGTGGTGAATTTGTCCAAAACATTTTACCAAATTCAAGAAATGTGTCGTATTATAATTGAAATTGCACATGATAACAACAACAACATGTGTCATGTATAGTAATAGGTCTAACATACCATGGTTTTTGTTGCACAAATGTAGTGATCGACATATTAATTCCACGATGATCCTCCTTGAATTTATTGAACAATTGTACTTGTGTCATTTCCATTATATGTTTTGGATGGCTTTCATATACATTTCGTGATACTCTTTGTCGTATCACATCTCTTGAATTTGGTGAAACTCGAGCATGTTCCAACCAATATTTATGTACAATATCTTTAACACCTTCTCCCATTCTATCTTTGTAAGGTTGTCTACAAATAATTGCACAGCAAGCAAGTTCATCATTTTCATCTATTTGCATTCTGAATTTGCTATGTTTGTATAATGTCTTTTTTGAGGTTCCAATTGCTTGTGCTAGTTGTGTTGTCAAATGTTTTTTTCTAGTACTAGCTGAAACAATTGTTGTCTGAATTGCTCTACGTGCAGCACTGGTATCTTTCTTTCTGGATTTTCCAAATTTTTTTATTGCATCACCTATATTTTCTATCACATTATGTTTCAATTTCGACTCTTTTTCCGCCTTGTGAATACCCAATAATGACGTAGCACCTTCTAACGTCTTGGACACCAATAAACATCTCAAAATTTGCGCTTGTCCTGCTATTGAACAACCCTTGAGAATATCATCATAAATTTTTGTAGCACAATATCGTGCAACATGTATGAGTAATTTTTCTCCATATTTGTCGCAATCAATGTTTTCTAACATTTCATCATCAATGGTGAAAGTACCTATACATCAAGTTAAATTTAATTTAACATATGTCCAAAAATACAATTCATTTTAAAAAATGAATTTCGAAAATACATGATATATACATACCATGTCCAATTTCTGGATCTTGGTTTTGATCTTCAATATTGACTTCATCAACATTAACATGTAAATCACTATTTACATCTTCAACAATGGTCTCTTTAACTTCCATTTGTTCTTCTTGTACCCTATTTTCAATTTCCATTTCATCAACAGTGTGATGTAAATATGTTCTTATATCTTCAATTCTTTCTTCCATTTATGCAACCCTTGCTCTTTTGGTTGTATTTCTGAGTTTTTGTTTTTCCCTATTAGCATCGTCATCACGTTTACGATCACTTTTTTTTTACGGTTTCTTTTATTGCCCATGATTGCTTAATCTCCTTTTGAAAAACCCTTGGAAAAAAATAAAAACACCTGGTAAAGAAATCTTCTTTGTAAAACAATTGGAAAAAAAAAACTCTTTGAAAAAAAACCTTATTTGAAAAAACAACTTATATAAATATTTTGGAAAAAAAAACTCATTTGCAAAAATACTTTGCAAAAAAACTCTTTGGAAAAAACCCATTGCAAAGAACCTACTTTGCAAAAATACCTTAGGAAAAAAACTTTTTGAAAAAACCCCTTGCAAATAAATAACTCCTTTGCAAAAATACCTTAAAAAAAAACTCTTTAGAAAAAACCTATTGCAAAGAAATAATCTACTTTGCAAAAATATCTTGGAAAAAAACTCTGTGAAAAAACATCTTGCAAAGAAATAACTTTTTTTCAAAAATACTTTAGAACACAAAATTTTTGGCAAAAGTGCCTTGGGAAAAAACTCTTTGAATGTACCCCTTGAAAATAAATAAGAAGAAAAATACATTGTAAAAAAATCCTTTGGCAAAAAAAATCTCCTCTAAAAACCCCTTCAAAAATATTTTTACTTACACGAAATGAAGAGGTGAGAAAATAATGAGGCTCTTTCGTTTTACTTATACGAAATGAAGAGGTGCGAAAATAATGGGGCTCTTTCGTTTTATTTATACGAATTTTTTTCCAGTCAACGAAATTTTTTTTGCGCTTAGTTTTTCGGCCGAACAACCTGCTTGGAACGTCTCCGTTACGAAAAAACATTGTTTGGCCGAATAACCTCTAAGACATGTAACCTGCATAGTTTTTAGGTTTCTCCATTTTCGGAAGGTAAAATTGATGCCTTACACTACAAATCGACTGTCGGACTTGATACCTTTAGTTTCGCCATTAAATCTACTTTCCGTAGGTATAGATTTTGTTGTGTATAGGTGAGATCCGATATTTTTATTTTTTTTGTTTCTTAACATGTGTCGAGTTTAGTTTCATTTCTTTCAAAATGCGGTGAAATGAAAAATATATAACTTTAAAAATACACCACCAAAAAAATTGAAACAAATATGGTGCGGTTAATTGGAGTGTCTATTTCAAAAGGGTATTCGTATATTTTTAAGTTTTATAGTCAATTGAGAGAAAAGTGGCACAACCAAAAACATGTTTAAAATCGATAAGGTTTTTCATTAATCGAATTGAAAAAAATATTATAATTAGTATATAGATCCGTTGGTTACAAACTTATAGTCATCGCAATAGTATATTGTGTGTAGATTGTCGTAGCATATTTGTTTTTTGCAAAACACAAGTTTAACAATGATTTTACGGGCGCAACCAAACATGACTATTTTTTAGTCTTTTCATTTCATAAGGACACACTGTCAAACATTTGCCAAAACGACATATCAAATCTCAATAAAAAAAATTGAAAAAATTATGAATAGAAAGCTAACATAATTCTCTAAAAGTTTTGTTTTTACTTAAAAGTAAAATTCTAAACAAAAATATCACTTTCATTTGCCCAAAGTTGAAAAACATAAAAAAATCAAATTTATTTTCTCATAAGACCCCCCAAAATAGACACCCATCTTCATGGATTCACCCTGTTATGCCTTTCTCAGTAGCAACTCAAACGGGAAATTAGT
Source organism: Pseudotsuga menziesii (assembly GCA_001517045.1). Classification (NCBI taxonomy): domain Eukaryota; kingdom Viridiplantae; phylum Streptophyta; class Pinopsida; order Pinales; family Pinaceae; genus Pseudotsuga; species Pseudotsuga menziesii. The sequence goes on from LPNX010145283.1 coordinate 368,131, forward strand.
TTCTAAACTCTAGCTATGTGACCAGTCGAGCTTCCTAAGTGGACAACAAACATCTACAACATTTATGACTTTTTTTTATATTTTGATTTTAATAAATTGTGAAGTGAAAAGAAATCAAAATTAATAACATAGTAATCATGATTAAAACATTATAAAGCATTTGTATTTATCCTAACGTATTCACATTAGTGTCATAATGCTTTTGGAGGGAAAACAATACAACTTAATCAATAAATACTAACGTATTCACATTAGTGTCATAGTGTTTTTTGGGGAAAAAATACTACTTGTGTAATGAGAATAATAAATCATTATGTATGTGTATATACACAAATTGACATTGGATTGTCATAAAAAAAAAATATTTTAAATTATTTACACTCTTCATTGTTATTTATTTAAAATTGAAATTACTAAACCATTGAGATGCTTGGTTGGTGTGAATGCATATGATCCATGTCAACATCGCATACATTAAATCCATTAGGAAGAAAGTGAGATGTAAAGTACTGAACTTTTGATTAGATGGGTTACGTAGTATATTTATTTATAAGGTTTATCTATTTTTTTTGGCTTTAGATGAGAGATATTTCCCCACTTTCTAATAAAGTTATTATTTGTTAAATTTCATTACTCATCTATTCATAAAAAAAATTGTAAGTTATTGCGAAGTAACTGACCTTAGGGATAATCGTATTCATGAGGATGCACACGTGAAGGTGGCGGCGGTGGACTATTTCTCACATGTTTTTAAAGAGGAGGGACCAACTCGTATTTAGGATCAGCGGCGGGTTTTTAAATTGTTTCCTAAATTTTTCTCTTTTGATAAAGCGTAGGCGATTGGGAGGGCTATAACTTTAGTAGAAGTTGAGTCGGTGTTGCGGGGTTTTGTGAAGGACAAAATTCATGGGCCGAATGGGTGGCTAGTAGAATTTATTTTTATTTAGAATATTTTTTATCATTTTTTATTTAGTTGGAAATGATTTATTGGTAGCGGTTGAACAGTCTTGCTAGGTTGGTTATGTTCCGAAGGTACTAAATGCAACATATATCATTTTGATTCCTAAGTGTGTGGACCCTGAGACCTTTGCATATTTTAGGCCTATTTCACTGTGTAACGTGATTTACAAAGTCATTACGAAGATTATTTCGGACAAGCTGAAACCTTTATTTGCAGATGTTATATCACGTCAGCAGTTTGGCTTTCTGAAAAATAGACATATATTAGAAGCTGTAGGGATTACACATGAGGTTTTACATTCAATCAAGGTTAAGAAGTTGGAGGCCTTGATCCTTAAGATGGACTTGGTAAAGGCATATGATAGGGTTAACTGGACCCTGCTTAGGCTACTTCTTCTGCAAATTGGGTTGGCAGTGGCTTCAGTGAACTGGATTATGGCGTGTGTCACCACTGCAAATTATGCAGTACTCATTAATGGAGCACCTACTACATTTTGTAGTTCAAGTTGTGGACTGCGTCAAGGATGTCCTTTATCTCCCTTACTCTTTTTGTTGATTGCGGAAGGTCTAAGTTTGCTTATAAATGAGGCCAAAATCTTGGGGAAGATCAATGGTATTTCTTTCTCTACAACCTTGGCTATTACCCACTTACTCTTTGTTGACGATGTGGTTATATTTGGTCATGGTACTTAGGAAGAGTGGTAATATTTTAGAGGTATTCTTGACATTTTCACTGCGGCCTCAAGTATGGTGAGCGGTGTTGATAAGTCTTCTTTTTGTATAATAACATATCATCTATTGTGCTTGATAGTATACATGTTCTTTTCCCTTATAAGATGAAGCGGATTGATACTGGTTTTAGATATTTCGGTTATTGTGTCAAATATGAGAACTCAAAATAGTTCTAATATCCAAAATTCTAGAGTCAAATATGCCCAAAATAGCAAAATAAGATTCCGAGGGAAATCTGGTGAATTTAAGGAAAAAACGGATTGAAATAACCACATGTATCTGCTAAACTGTGATAGTTGTTTAAATTATGAGAGAGGTTTTTGTGAATAGGTTTGTGATGAACAAAAACCTATTTTTGTTTTAAAAAATTCCTTTCCAATTTATTGGAAGATGCACCCAAAGATAATTGCTAAAACATGAAATCTTTAAATTTTTAAATCTGAAAAAATAGGCTGTAATGATCCATTCGAATCTTTCAAAACAAGACATCTGTGTTAAAAATGAGAGACATTTTTGTTGATGGGTTAGTGCTTGACAAAAACCTATTTTTTTTTTCAAAAAGTCATTTGCATATGTTCATAAATGGATCTTGAAGTGAATGACAAAAATAGAGATATGTGTGCTATCAACACTTTTCAAACTCTTTCCCATGAAATTTCGTGCTTGCTTTGCTAAAAACTTTATCTTATCTCTTGCAACCTTATGAAATTCTGAAGACAATGCAGAAATGATTTGGTCCATTCCAAGTTCTCAAGTTTGAATCTAGGTAATTTTCCACTTGCCTTCTTCATTTTGGTGACTATTAACCGGAGTAAACACATATTGAAGAATTTTGAACTAAAACAAACTCGACGAGAAATTAGCTTCAGGTGGCATGAAAAATTGCATTCATGAAAAGCTTGGTGCAATCAAGAAGTTATTCTTACCATTTCATATTAACTGGTTCAAATCTAAATACTTTACTACTACTTTTCTTCATAATGTCAACTGTTGGACACCTGCTAGACCACAATCTTTTGGAAAAAGCTTGAACCCAACTAAGAACAAATGTCGCAAATTATCATAGCCAGCAAAATGAGAAAATTAGGGCAAAATTGAATAATAAACCAAAAACATATTGAATTCATCCTGTCGAACTGAGTTGTGGGTTTGACAGATGGAAAGTAATCTCTGACATAAATCATGAATGCAACTTCCCATTTTGAACCATCACATGATCATAGAGCAAGTGTCGAGCCATTAACTTTCATAATTTGACATTTTGGCAGCGCTAGTCTGTATAGCCTCCATGTATTACGCTGTCGGAATGTGTCAAGTAATGTGTACTAAGAAATGATGAGCAAACCTCCATAAAATAAGTTAGTAAACATGCAAAATCACATATTTGAATACTTTAGGAAATATTTAAATAAATACGAGCCAAATTTAATTCATTAATCTTGAAAATGCATAAAGAAAAATAGGAAGATTACTAATAAATATAAATAATATGAAACTATAATCTAAATACTAAAATTAAATCCTAGGAAAAAGGTGAACTAATGAGGGAAAAGAATAAAAAGTTATGACAAAACTAAAGTACAACTCCAGTACTAACACAACCATCAAGCTTGGGACTCCTGTCTTTTGAAAACTGAGACAAGACAACTTTAACTTCTTCCAGAATCACTTCAACTCCAACTTTCGAACCATCATCTTCATTTAAAAACCTAGGGAAGTTTTTTACAACTTTAATTTGATGGACTAGGTTGGATCTATTAGCTTGAATGTATATGTCTTTGAAATAATTAGCAGCTTCGATGTTTAAGCTTCTTTGGTCATTTAACACATCACCAACCAAATTTTTTAGTTCCCATATAGAATTTGAAATCCTTCTTTGATTTGCATGCTTGTGAAAAAATTGTGTTGTGATCACCATCCTAAAGCCAAACAACCCTGCTCTTTAACCTCCAAGTTTCCTCAATATGCCTTAAAATCTTTGCTTTATGTGCTAACAAAAAAACCAATCTTTCTTTTCTAGAAGTCGAAAAATAATCTTCATCAACCAGCCCTTGCATAAACTCCACCTCCCTTTCTATCAATTCCAAATCTCTCATTGAATCTTCCTTCTCATATTTTCCCATCTCTTCACTTCTTTCATAAGAAGAGAAATTCTCTTGATAAAACTCACCACAAGAGGCAGTTGGATCGAATCAGAAAACTCCCTTCATTTTTCCTTCACCAAATTACAAAAAGAAACCTCGTCCAACCAAACCCTATTAAACTTGAAAGGATAACATTTGAGAGTTTTGTCTCCGTCCAAGTCAACACTACATCGTCCAAGTCAACACTACATCCTTATGGTATGAAAAACTAGTAGACACGGGCCAAGATATGTACCTACCCAAAGACTCACATAAGAAATCATGTATGAAAAAACTATCCAAACGTTTTGTTATACCAACTATATGAGACCTTCCGTTTGACCAAGTGGGAACCAATACACTTGGAATAATGTCATTAAGACCAATGTTCTAAAAAACAAACCAAAAAATTCATGAAGAGGATAAAAAATTATGCAAAGCACCCCAAATATCCTCAGCATAAAGAGTAAGATTAAGATCCCCTCCTAGTATTAAACCTAGATGGTTCAATAACCATGAATTTCTTACTTTTTCCCAAAAAAAATGTTTATGATTGAAAGGGACATATACATTCAAAATTATGTTTGGGTATTCAAGCTCCATAAAATTTCCCTCCATCATCAAACTTGCCACAGTAGAAAAGGATTTAAAATCAGCAACTACAGGATCTCATGCTACCAGTAAACAACATGACAATCCTGAAGCATCCATAACACTACACTTCCATCTTGGCTTAATTTTTAGAAAGAAATCACAAGCACAATAAGCTGACACCATGGTTTCTTGAGTAAGAACAATTGTCGAATCCAAAATTCTTTTGAAAGCAATGCTTTTGGGTGAGCTACAAAGCCCTCTAATATTAAAGGAGACAATTCTCATTTAATCACCCCTCCATGGGGTCGCATCTTCTCTAAGAGCCCCAACATCAACAAAATTTATAAAATCATTCAATTTTTCAAGACCTCTATTGAATAGTGAAGTAACCTTTGGATTATAGAAACTACGCTCGAAATCCTCCTCCACCTTACTTTTACCATTTTTACTCCTCGATTTCTTCCTGTCAGTGACATTCATAGTCCTGATACTTGGGACGGAGATTTTATTTATATTTGGAACTTTTCTATAAAGTTATAAGTATACATTGTATTTTTATTGTTGTTTAGTTTTTCCATTTATTTATATAAATTTATTATTATTATTATTTTTACATCATTTTTTCTCACATATTATATTGAATTGATTAAAATTATATTGATGATGAATATTAGTTTAAAACAATTTTGAATTATTGTTATAATGATATTTTTATTTTTTATTTTAAGTTGTGAAGTAATTATATTGATCTAACTGAAATATACAAAGGATGAGTTTTCTAAATTCTCACAAGGGAAACCATACTAGCAATAAAACAGTAAATCATCATTTGTTATCCATATAGTCTTACTAAAGTTAGCAACTATATTTTTAAGTCCAAGAGAATAGTAAGAAGAAAGTAGTATAACCTGTACAAAACTAGGATAACTAGAAAGTGGAAAAATAGATTTTAACAAAAACTAATCTAAGAATCTAGATCACCACTAGATATGGAGATCATGAGCACCTAGATTCCTTAGGAAGTATCGAGCGCTCTTGCTGCAAAGTCCATACCAATTAAAACTTTGAAAAGAATGTTAATTTTGGCATCCATCTTTTGATTTGTTATTACATCTCATTAATTTGCAGTAGTAATTCACTGTGTTCCTCTTTACTATCCAAGGCAATTTGATCCAGGAGTGATTTCACCTGCCAATATAAGGCCATATTTTGAAATACTTAGTGTCCCTCGACCACGAGGTACTTGCATCAAGGACATAGAGCCCCATTTTTAGTTTCAATCTCTTTTGTTTTGATGTAGTCCTACTCAGTCCTGACCCATGCTTTAGCTTGAGAAATTCCATGTCTAATACTAGATGGAGTTTGTTGATAGTAGGTGGATTCTGCTTCCACTTCTGATGCCAACGCAAACTAGAATACTGTAATCAAATCACTAAGTTGACCTAGTAAACAAATTCAAATCAACCCTCCCAGGAATAGTTAGGTTCCAAATTCAGCAGAACCTCTAAACTTAGCAGTCTGCCAAGTTTTCCTTTCCACATTGCTGCCTCCGCAACATTCTTCTCGCAATGTGTCTTCCCATAATTCCTTTCCTGCAACAGAGTTCCCGCAACTTGCGGGATGCAGGACGAAGAACTACAATTTTTTAATTTAAAACGAACCTCCCGCAACTACGCGCCCGCAACGATCTTTCCGCATGCGGGATGCGAGATACGGGATGCACCTTTCCATTTTTCAACTCCCACAAAACTTCTCTCACAACTTCCTACCCACACCGTTGATCTTCTGCAGGGCGGATCTGGATCGTTAATCTCTATTTCGATGCGGATCTAACTTCCAACCATTAGATCTTTGTGGATCCAATTTCCACCGTTCGATCTTTTAGGTTAAGAAATATTTGACTTGCCCATCCATATGAAATTGAATTTCCTTCCATCAATCAAGCCACGCACAGGCTTGAATCTCCATCTTCCTCCATCGACTTCAGCTCATTGACCTGCAATAGGGTTAATGCACGCACACATTCATTTATAAAATCCTCTAAGGACCATTCATCTAACTCCTTCGATGGATCAGAGCATCGATCCATCGATCTCTATTTCCTCTCGCTCAGAAACCATCTTTCACATACATACTTATCAATTATTAACATGGAATAAACCAAACATTCAACTCCTGAATCATACATTCAAACAGAGATTAATTACATTGGATTTTAGCCAAAATTGGTTTTTTCCATTCACACAATAAACTGTACATATAAAAAATCTTCAAAACCTAGGTTTTGATCTTCTTAGGCCTGATATAACTTTATTTGGCCTTTCCTATGTCTCCTACAGGCCTTATAGACCTCCCTATATGTCTATCCATGTCCCCTGTCTCTATCCTGTCCCTATCTATTATGCCTCACAGGCTTACATTTATACATAAACATAATGCTGAAACCAATTCGGGTTCAAATCCTTAATACTCTCAATAGCATACTAAATTAACTCTAACTATCAACCCTATCTTATGACTCATTACCCTAATTGAGGGATTTTTGTACAATGATTCACCAATTGACCGAATGACTCACCATCTATATAGAATCAAATAAAACATAGGTTTATTTACAATGTTATGGTTCGAAGACCATCAATTCAGAACTTAAGACTCCTTCTAGGCCTGAACAAACATTTATCATTTGGATTTGAATGGAGAGCAGGATGCTCCTGCATTAACTTCTTCCCATCTAACTTTGGGTTGTGAATTGCTACCTTTGTCTCTCCTCATACAACGTCCTACACCTCGACCATCCATAAGAGTTGAAATCTTAAACAAGCTATCCATTCTGAGGGGAGAATTATGTGGATTTCACATCCCCATCCATCATTCCGACCATAGGAGGGGGTATTTATGAATTTCAATCTGATAAATTTCTCCTTATGGGCCATAATACGAATTCATAAATAAGACATGCATGATAAGATTCACGAATGTACAACACAACATAATTAAAATTCTATCCACACATACATCATGCATAAACAAGTATATTCATCATAGGAATAAAATAAAATTGTTCCACATACATATACAAAGAGAATAATTATCTTAAAAAAAGAAGAGCTAAGCAATTGGTTGTGTAAGAGTAATTTTCCAAACCCATCCATAGGTATCAATTATCGATACCACCCCAAGACAAGGTTTGAGGCCACCAGGGTGGGGGAAACACCTACAAGATTCTATCTGTGAGCCCACAATCCATTTGCTCCCATGCTTAGACAAATTGATCACCACTAATCAATTATAGAGATCTCACTTAGCCATTCCAACCACGCTATTCTCTTATACTTCCCCACACAACACAAGGAAAGTAGTTCTCTTCATTGGTCCAAAGTTTCATTAGGAAATCCAACTCTTATGGTGCTTACCAGTATGTGCAAAAAGAGTCCAACCTATTGTATGTTGTTGGAGAACCTCCTGTAACATCAATTCATGGCTTCTCAAGCATTCAGAAGTAGAAAAACAAAATGGGTAAAGGTTCTTATCTTGTCCAACCTCTATGCTCACCTACGACCATCTTCTTCCTTTTAATGTTTGCAATTTCCTTCACAATTATAAATTTTGTTTGTTTCACAATATGGTATGGTAATGGAAATGGTGAGAACAATAAGAGAAAAACTCCTTGCACTATAAAAATCTACTTGAAAAATGGATGATAGACTCCAAAGGAGATAAGAGGATGGTGAAAATACAATTGATATAACTTCTGACCAGAGAAGAAAAAACTTTTACAACTATCATATAATTATATTCATCCTATGCTTCCATAACTACATGAGGGGACTTCTCCCACCAACCTCACAAATGCATTCAATGATTGGATTTAATAGTCAAAATGAAGTAATTGTCTCATTTAAGGAACATGGTAGAAAAATGAGGAGTTCTAAGGTTGAAACTTGATAATAAAGAATTTAATCTCCCATAGGCCCCCTTTCCTCTTCCCCTCTAGTGGAATCATATCCCATCTAGTACTCTTTAGATAACCATCTTGGACCACTTTGATTAATTTTCCAATAGTTTTCAATTTAGCATGCTAAGCTAACCACAAGGTCCATACAGAGATATTTACATTATACATGCCCAACCATTCACTAATTAAGCCTTGGCCTTGAGCTCCACACTAGGAATCCATACTAGCATATTTGAATCATTTACATATTTTGATTAAAGGCATTCCAATTCAAAACTAGGGGTATTACAATTGAATGACTCCTCCAAAACCTGCTAGTCTTGGCCAAGAGAGAAAATGTAATGTCCATACTTGGGATTTTGGAGAAAATTACAATTTGGGAAAATTCAATCTTAACTAGTCATGACTCTAGGGGCTTCCAACTTTCACCAAATGGTCCTGAATTTGAAATGAAATGGTATGGTGAGTCTTAAAACATCCTAGAATGGTTTATGGACACTTTGTATCTGACTTTAGACCTCTGCAACCTTGTTTGGGTTTAAGGAGAAACAGTGCAAATTTACTAGGAAAATGTGGTCAAGTAGTCCTTCTTGGTTTGGTTCCAAACACCACTGAATATTTCCAAAATTATTATGGAGGGAAATTATGGTATTTAACACATACTAACATACCTCATGCATTCAATGTTAGAATCATAAATTCATTTTTACATTTTACTCAAGTTTGCACAACTTTGGCTAATTTCTAGCTTTGGACTAGTGAAACCCAAGTTGACCCAAATGCACCCAAATGACTTCAAACTATGTATGGAAGAGATTCAGGGGTATTAGGACATCCTAATGCATAATATTAATTCTCATTCCATTTCCAATTTATTATGCACTTTGTTTTGGCCATAGGGAAAGGACAAAAACACTAGGAAACTCATGTTAAAACCCCGAAGGGTAGATGACACTTTTGGCTCTCCAAATGTAGTACGACCCTCCCAAATTTTAGAATAGAGTATGGGTATGAATATCAGACATCAGGGGATGTAATTAATCATGGGTATTATTTCTTCAAACTGGTTATAAAGTATAACATCCGTATGATAACTCTCAGAAAAATTGCTTAGGGGGGAATGGCATTGCTAACTCCATTTTAACTCATAAAATGTACATGAAATAGTTTAGAACATGAGATGATGAATGGATGCCATCTAAAAAATATACGTTTCTTCATAAACAACATTTAACATCATATAAATTCATTAATACATATCATATATATATAACTCCGAAATGGAAGTCGTACACATGAAAACTAGTCATTCAAACTCATGAGAATGCAAGCCTTTTACACATGATATTTAGACTTACAGAGAATATGGAAATAATATTACAAAGCCATGAATCATATGTTTCTTCCCCTTCATCATCAAACTCATAGAAATGTCCTCATACAAATCTGTTATGCAACTCTTTCCAAAATGGAAGTCAAATACATGAAAACTAGTCATTCAAGAGCATGGGAATGCAAGCCTTTCATACATTTATTTATGATATTTCGAATTACAGATCATATGGACATGATATTACAGATCCATACTTCATATTTCACATCTATGCCATCAAATATACTCAGCAAAGCGCAAGAACCACTCCAACAAGTGCACCCTCAACATGAGAGTGTGGGGGAATGGAGAAGAAGGAATGAGAGAATAGGGGAATAGATGAGAATTTGATTGTATGGTACTTTAACGTGCAACTAAAACTCATTAATTAATCTCCAATTAGATTTCTGAATGGCCTCTCCATCAAACAACTTGGAAAGGAATCCAACTCCCTCAAAATTGGTTCACAAGCAGGGAGAGTGAATTCTCATTGTGCAATGGACAAGCAAAAGCTCTCCAAATTTCCAAAGGACAATTAACAAATGATAAAAATACATTCCCATTCCCCATGACATCCTTTTATTAAATTCATGAGACCTCCTAAGGTCTAATTTCCCTCCATGGGATTCCTCCAACTCATCTTAGTGGTTTAGTGACTCTCATGACACTTGTCTTCCTCTTCATGCTCCAATTCTTTCCCTAAGTCGAATGGCTGCCTATAACTCCCAAATTAAACCTCTTGGTGGATATTTTTATCCATTTCATGTCATCTTTTTCATATGTCTGCAATCAGGTCTGAATTTTTTATACTTGTCATAGAATCTTTCATCATTTGTTGTCATAGTGTGCATGGAATCTCCTTCCAAGTGGCACACCTTGTCTTCTAGTTTCTTTCTCTTCTATGGGAGTTACTCTCCTTTACCTATTCAAATTCCTTGGCTCATTATATGATACTTGACACCACATCACCCTCCAATAATGTTACATTACCCATGTGTTTGAATTTGGATGAAGATCATGCCAAGTGTATGGGGACTCTACTCATCCAAAGGATCCACAAGATTCCAAGTGTCTTCATGAACCCATGCCACCTTATTTTCTTAGAATTTATCATTTTTGTGACCCTTTAAATGAGAATATGTAAACTAAAGTCCTTTTGGTTCACATAGCCCCTTATTACCACATTTATGTCTCCATCTCAACCTCAGGAACTAGTAGGTTGGTGGAAAATTATTTGCAAGTAGTCTTATTTGGAAATTATTTAATTGGGGACATGGCAGTCCTCCCCACTCAATATTTCTTGTCCTAAAGCAATTTCAAACATGGATTTTGAATAACCTTCTTTCCTTCCAAAACTTTGCTTCAAACCTTAGCTGCAATTTGAGTAGTGGCACTCATGTACTACAATTATGTGTTTCCAAAAGTAAAGCTATGCGGATCTTTGAATATTGATATATCCTGTGACATCACCACTAACACCAAAAGGATTAATAAAATCGATCAAAACAAAATTTGCACAAAGAATATTTACCTCCGTATTTTGAAAACCTTTTTTTAACACTCTGTTTTTAACAGTTGATTTAAGAACCTAATAGGAGTTTGATGAGGGTCTCGTTCCCACGAACTTCATGTGAAATCTCCTTCAGGATATCAGAGGTGCAAAGCAAAGAAGAAAACAAAAGATGTGTTGAAGGAATTGGGAAAGGCTCGAGATCAAAGGCTTAAATTGATCGAAGATGGATCAATAGCTCTAAACCATTTTGTGCGAGTAGACATGCTCGACCAAAGCTGCGTTTCCAATTTGCGAAATGGGTTAAAGGTCAGAACATTCGATGGTCAAGATGAGATCTGAGTCAAATCTACGTCCTCAATCAATTTCGCAAACCATACCTGCACGGGTAAAAGCCGCAATTTCAAATCACGAAGGAGGGATAGCAGCCGCAAAGATCAATGGCCGTGATAAGATTGGAGAGAAATCTACGGCCATGGTCTATTTCACAATGTGGACTGGAACGATGAATAAAAAAAGATTCCTATTGCGAAAGACAGTGGGTCCCACTCAGATCTACGGCTGCATGAAGGATCAGTTGTGGTTGACGGTTGAAAACATGTCATGATCCTGAATTGCTCGCAGTGTTCAAAGGAGAAAAGTGGGTGAGGAGAAGGTCAAAAGCACACTCGGCTGCATGGCTTACAGGAAAACCCTCCTTGTAGGAGGAAGAGAGCAATACAAGGATGATAAGCTTCCTAAGTCGCTTATCATCACCAAATGTATGACCACCTTCTTCCAGCCTCCTCCTGTAACAGTGTTACCAGACGAAGGATGGGTCGGGGAAAGTAGTTGGGCAATGGATTCGGGTCTTCTTGTCATCATTTGAGAAACACTACGCCAGTTGGACAAGGAGGCCCCAAAATATGTCCGAAGCAGCCTATGTAGGCAATTAATCGTCAGCATGCCGCATGGGAATCGCTTTCACGAAGCAGGATGGTAGAAAGCTTTGTGCTATCAGTCTACTTTATCACACAGCACATCTCCATGATGTTGTTTATATTTGTAAAACGTGGCGATAGTCCACTCCCTATATAGTTAACGCATGATAGTGACTTGTAACACTTTTCTGTTCGGTAGTCTCAACATTAGAATAGTATAAATACACTCACGATAGAGGGAGGAAGAGGGAGTTGGTTGGATTGGGAAACATTCTAGGGATGAGGCTCTCCATTGTAAATAAGTTTTGATGCCTGTGTTATGAATAAAAATTGCAAAGGAGGAGTTATTTGTCACAGCAGAGATTCATGTGTTGTTGCTTTTCCCAATATGTATCTTCTTTTATGTGCAATGCGTTCCCTTTTTTCACTCCAGTTTGTTGATTGCTTTTCATGTCTGCAACTTAGGGTATAGTAGTTAGGAATTCATACTTGTTATGCTCCGGCTGCTGTTCCAAACATTTATCAATTGTTGTTCTAAATTTGCGTGGAATTCATCTCTCTGGTGCTCCACGCGATGGACTGTTCTCTCTCTCGTCCTCCAACCGCCCGCTAAAAATCTTCTGATTGGGAGATCAGCGGCTACCTTGCCTCTATTTGCTACCCAATGCCTTCCTTTCCTCTTGGAAGCGTTCACTACGCAGGTTCTCGACTCCATTGCCAATGGTTCCCACCCCGATAATCCCGCCTTGCATCTCACCTTTACATACTTTGTTCCATTCAGGATCCTGCCCCCCTGATCATGCCGATTGAAAATCTTATGCAGAGTAGACTTTGGTGACACACGATATTGAAAATATTATGCAAAGTAGACTCTAGTGAAAAAAAAGATATCCCTCTCTGACTGCATAGGGCCGGAGGCGTAGTCTAAAGCGGTTCTGCTATTACGCCGAGAGCGGGCCCTCCCCCTCGACCTTCGGGGCACAAAAATCCTGGCGCTAACAAACTGGCGTCGTTGCCAGGGATGAAATTGAAGATCCTCCATGGGAAGAACGACAAATATTTAGATTTGGTTGTTGATGGTGAACAATTGGATAGACATCAAGAAGGTTGAGCACTTTTCACCTGGCAACTCCACTCTTGAAGGATTCAGACGTCAGTGACTCCACTGGTGGTGTGACCCAGAAATTGAATGATCGAGGAAAACTGACAAGCTCTGTCTGGAAAATGGACCCCTTATAAAGCTTAGAAATTCCTGACAGAAGGTCTAGATACTCGGGTCTACGTTTCTTTCAGGATGTCTTATCTTATCTTGTAATTTTGCTCTTATCTTTTCCTAGATTTATCAAAACAACCTTCTATGGTTCAGCTCATTTTGAACAGAGCTATGAATCTATTCCTGTTTATCCTTCTTTACGAACCGAAAGCATTGCATTGTCTTGTACATTTGATTATGGCCTAGATTTTTATCCAGGGGCTCACGATGTCAAAGGACACCCCTCTAAAATTCATGAAACCTCGGACGATAGCTTGGCTATTGTGCCTAACCTTGTCTCTCCTATTTCTCCAAGCCGATACAAACCACTACAACTGCCTCCCATCCTCCATGATTTTCCCGCAAGATATTACAAGTACCTCCCCAAGTTTGATGGAGAATCCCAAGACTTGACTGCTAAGAAACATTTACAATCCTTTGAGCATTTCTCTAACCTTTTTGAGATAGATCATGATGATGTATGCATGCGCGCTTTCGCCCTGTCCTTGCAAGGAGATGCCAAAGTATGGTTTAAACACTTGCAGCCTAAGTCCATCAACACTTGGGAAGAGTTTTATTGCACCTTCTTGGAGTTTTGGGGTAGGAGAAGGCCATTGGAGCAAATACTTTCATAGTTTTATTCCCTAAGGAGGCATAAGGGTGAGGCCATATATAGTTTTAATAGAAGATTCGCAAGCTTTTATTATAATATTCCTAAGGAAGTCCAACCTCTTGAGAATGCTGCTAAGATCTATTATGCATCCGCCTTTCCTCCTGACCTTTCCTTGCATCTTTTGGAGAGAAAATCAACCACCCTGTAGCAGATGTTCGCTGATTGTTTGGAGGTTGAGGAAAACCTTAAGATGTCCAAGAAATTCTCAGATCAGGACAGTGGTGGTGAGATAAAATATACATACAAATTGGTTGGGCCCTACAAGTAGAAGGAGGAAGTCTCTAGCCCATCAAAGACCTCTCATGGTATGCAGAAAGATGACCGGCTTGAGGCTGGAACAGGAAGTCCTACAGGATTGTTCTCTGAAGATGGCGACCTGCACCGTTCCTGGTCCGCAAAGGAAAATTTTAAGAAAGAGTTTGGTATGCCTGTGTATGATGAATATGAAGAAGAGTACCTGCAGAATATGCATGACAAGCCAGTTGTTGAAGCAAAGCCTACTGATGAAAGGAATCAAGATTCCATGTGAAGTCAGCAGGTTGAAGCGGGAAAGGACGATAGGGGCATTGTAGGTGATAGCCTACCCTTGTGTTATGCCTCTTTTGAATTAATATGACACATGATTAAGGCCTCCAAGCAAAAGCAAAAAGAAACAGAGATGGCGCAGACCAAAAGCCTATGCAAGAAAGAAGAAGATAAGAAGAACCAGCCAGGTGATTCCTCTTGTGCTACTAATATATTGGAAATCTGTAGTAAAGGGAAAAGCTATGAAGACAGATGTAGCAGCCTCCAAATAAACACGTTCTCTGATATTCCTCCTTCAGTAGCACCACCTCACACAGGAGGAATATACCTACTCGGTTCCACTGGAAGGGACTTCCCTCTTGAAACACATCAAGCTCTTGTTGCAGAAATGTCGAGCGAAAAGTGGGAAGTTCCATTGAAGAAAGATTCTGTGGGTCCTTTTCTGCAATCTCCTAAGTGTCAACCTGACGAATCTCTAAAAGAAGGAAGCTCTACATGGATTTCCCATGAGCAGGTGATAGAACGTGCTGGAGGTTGTCGTGATTTCTATGACCTTGTAGCCGAGTAGATGGAGGGTCTGGGCGAAGGCAGTGATTGGTTGCATCCCTGCTTTGAAGATCGGTTTTTTTATCATTCCCTTCTCCCATTATCTATTTCATTTATGTCCATTAAGCACAATGAAAGAACAAAAGTATTAGGCAAGTTGCTTGATTGGATTCATTGGAAGTCTGATTTCACTTAATCAGATTTGTGTACAAAGTTAGGTAGAGTAGGTAGGAAAAAATAAGCTCAAAAGTTATCAAGCATTTCCTTCATTACTGTTTTAGTTTGTTTTCATTTTTTAGTTACCAACACAGGTTTACAGTCACCAGTATGATTTGCAAGAGTGGCACGAATTCGTTGAAGCAGTAACTCAGAGCAGAATGGACGTGTCAAAGAAAGATTGAAAGCATCCCAATGGTTTCGCACTTGGTCTACGGGGGTTCTTTGCTACCTCACTGGGAGGATAGCATCCCTCATAGAGCTAGTTGTTAACACTCCATTTTTAATAGTTGATTTTAGAACCTGATAGGAGTTCGATGAGGGTTTTGTTCCTGCGAACTTCATGTGAACTCTCCTTTAGGATATCAGAGGTGCAAAGCAAAGAAGAAAACAAAAGATGTGTTGAAGGCATTGGGCAAGGCTCAAGATCAAAGGCTGAAATTGATCGAATATGGATCAATGGCTCTAAACCATTTCGAGCGAGTAGACATGCTTGACCAAAGTCGCATTTCCAATTTGTGAAATGGGTTAAAGGTCAGAACATTCTACGGTCGAGATGAGATCTGAGTAAGATCTACGGCCTCAATCAATTCGCAAACCATACCTGCACAGGTAAAATACGCGATTTCAAATCATGAAGGAGGGATAACAGTCGCGAAGATCAACGACTGCAATAATATTGGAGAGAAATATACGACCATGGTCTATTTCACAGTGCAGACTAGCATGATGAATACCAAAAGCTTCCTATTGAAAAAGAAAGTGGGGCCCACTCATATCTACGGTTGCATGAAGGATCGGTCGCGATCAACGGTTGAAAACATGTCATGATCCTTAAATTCCCGTGGTGTTCAAAGGAGAAAAGTGGGCGAGGAGAAGGTCAAACGCACACTCGGCTGCATGGCTTATGGGAAAACCCTCCTCGTATGCGGAAGAGAGAAATACAAGGATGATAAGCTTCCTAAGTCGCTTATCATCACCATGTGCATGACCACCTTCTTCACGGCCTCCTCCTGTAACAGTGTTACCAGATGAAGGATGGGTCGGGGAAAGTAGTCAGGCAATGGATTTGGGTCTTCATGTCAGCGTTTGAGCAACATACGCCAGCTAGACAAGTGATCCGTTGGATCTCAACTTATGTGCATTAATTTTTTTTAATGAATGCGTTTAATTAGTTTACTTAATTCATGGAACAGCATTAACAGTAATTAAATGCTTAGAACAGAAATGGGAAGCAAAACTAATAAATAGATATAAAAAGAAACACAGAATCAAAGAGTCACAAACAGAAGTTGATAACGGAGTTCACCCCCTTCACTGGGCTACGTCTCCGGGTCCCTCTCCAATGGGTACCAATCCAACTAATCTCTTTAAAATGGTACAAAAATGGTTCTGGAATCAACTTCAACAACTGTAAACAGAATGTTGTACAAAGTCTTCAAGACCTCTCTTCTGGAAATTACAATTAGCCTTCAAAAGGAAAAGAAAGCTAAAATTATAATAGAGAATGTCGACCTCCACAGCAACAGCATCTGGACACTTCACAGCAAAACTCTCCTCCCTTCATTGTCTGAATACCTCTGATTATAAAACAGCAAGTCGCACCTTCAAATCCGAGCTTGGTGCTTCTGTTTTATCTCCACCAGCTTCTCATAACAGAAAAACAAGGCTCTATGCTCTAACAATCTGACTCTCTCCACCTCTTGAAATGTGGCCAGAATCGTCTATTTAAGCGTTCAGTGGAAGGATAAGTAACGGGTTCGACTTGTCTGCTACCCGTCGCTTCATATTCCAACCATATGCTATCTTTTAATTTCCATCGAAACGTTTCAACTAGCTGTACATGTCACATTACATTCAGAGCTGTTCCGCCAAATGTCGCAACGGTTCCCAATGGTTCCATCTAATACCATATGCTAATAATGGAACAGACGTTATATCCATCCTCTAAATGTTACCGCAGCATATAACGGTTTCATATGAGAACTTCGCTATATAATTGATCCGCCAAATGGAGCTCCACCATGTGGTCCACTAAACTTGCCATTTAATGTGACATTGCAACCGCGACACAATATAACGTAACCGCCAGCTAACCACGCACCCAACACAATAACCATTCGATGTTCCACTTGACGGTGCGCAAGACTGCCCGAACGTTGCCAACTACCCGTGCGCAAAACGTTGCGCAGTTAACTTTTAACTACGCGACAACTGCGTGGGATTTGCCACAATGTTAAGGGATAACCATCGGACTGGGCATCGCGGACTTTGGTTATAATATATCATATCATATATGTAACATTGCATCGATTAGCATATATGTGGAACATTTCACCGTTTGAATGGTAGATGGAACATACATTAAGGCTAGTCTCGCACTATGTTTAGCATATGAGTTAAAAACATGTGTTATGTTCTTTGAACCATAGATTAATAACCATTGTACCATATTGGATTAGTGTAATTTTGAAGATGAATAATCCACAAGATCAACAAGGAGACCCCAAAATATGTCCGAAGCAGCCTGTGTAGGCAATTAACCATCAACATGCCGCATGGGAATCACTTTCACGAAGCAGGATGGTAGAAATCTTTGTGCTGTCAGTCTGCTTTATCAAACGCCACATCTCCATGATGTTGTTTATATTTGTAAAACATGGCGATAGTCCACTCCCTGTACAGTTAACGCATGATAGTGACTTGTAACACTTTTCTGTTCGGTAGTCTCAGCATTAGAATAGTATAAATACACTCCCGATAGAGGGAGGAAGAGGGAGTTGGTTGGATTGCGAAACATTCTAGGGATGAGGCTCTCCATTGTAAATAAGTTTTGATGCCTGTGTTATGAATAAAAATTGCATAGGAGGAGTTGTTTATCATAGCAGAGATTCATGTGTCATTGCTTTTCCCAATATGTATCTTCTTTTATGTGCAATGTGTTCCCTGTTTTCACTCCAGTCTGTTGATTGCTTTTCATGTCTGCAACTTAGGGTATAGTAGTTAGGAATTCACACTTGTTATGCTCCGACTGCTGTTCCAGACATTTATCAATTGTTCTTCTAAATTTGCATGGAATTCATCTCTCTGGTGCTCCACGTGATGGACTGTTCTCTCTATCGTCCTCCAATCGCCCCGCTAAAAATCTCCTGATTGGGAGATCAGTGGCTACCTTGCCTCTGTTTGCTACCCTATGCCTTCCTTTCCTCTTGCAAGCGTTCACTACGCAGGTTCTTGACTCCATTGCCAATGGTTCCCGCCCCGATAGTCCCACCTTGCATTTCACCTTTACATACTTTGTTCCATTCAAGATCCTAGCCCCCTGATCATGCCGATTGAAAATCTTATGCGAAGTAGACTTCGGTGACAGACGAGATTGAAAATATTATGTGGAGTACACTCCAGTGACAAACGAGAGATCCCTCTCTGACTGTGCAGGGCCAGAGGCGCAGTTTAAAGTGGTTATGCTATTACGCTGGGAGCGGGCCCTCCCCCTTGACCTTCGGGGCACAAAAATCCCGGCACTAACACCTTTTCTGAACTTTCAACCCTTTTTTCTTCTGTATAATTCTTTCAAGTTGGTACTATGTCACCAAACTTGAATTTCCAAGATTACAAGAAAGTTTCAAAGAGGAACCACCATGATTGTTGCTTCTCTACTCTAATTACAATGACCTTCTCAAGTGTTGACTCAATATATCCTACTGCTTTTTGTCCCCAAGATTGAAACCAAGCAATACCTGGATCCCATTGTTTGTATTGCACCCTTCCAAACATCAGGAGTCCAAAAGATAGATCATTAAAGTACATAACTACATCATACAATTGTACATCAAGAAGGTACCTCAACAAGGATCATAGCAGTTCTTGTACATCCAAGTAATTAGATCTTCATGTGGCCCATACACACAAGCATCAAGTATTATATCAAATATGCTCCAATGACATAGGTGAGTGTAACACCCTGGGTTTGACCCCATTTGCATTAAATGTATATGATGTATATATTGGAATTAATCGTGGTGTGGAGCTAAAGGCAAAATCCCCACCATCGATTTAGCGTTTAATGTTTCGATGATTAAAATCGTTGCCGATGGTATTTCGTGCTAGCCGACACATTATAATTTTGGCATCATGTAAATATGCAATTTAATTAAAAACCCACAACCAACTATGGAAATGCAACAAATAATGAGATGGGGGCATGATTTCCTAAGGATAAGGGGGGGGAATATTTAACCTTTGGGGCCAATCGGGAAAAGCCAAATGTCAAAGAGAGAACTTGTTGAGCCTCATTTTGTTATTATTTTTGGCGATTAAATAACACATTTAAACACATATTTTATTATCTTTAGTATGTTTTATGTCATGTAGATCATTATTTAAGCACAAGGTAAGAACAAATTTGATGTTATTTCAACTTTGGTTATTAATATCATTTTTATGATTTTATTAACTCAAAATTGTATTATTTAAAGCATATTTTATATATTATTTTATATGTATATTTGTTTGCAGATTTTATAGTTCGTTTGGGCAAATTAACACGAAAACGCATTCAGTATTCCTTTCGCACCATATGTCCAGCTCATGAGCCAGCTTGGCGTTTAGCTCGCCCACCAGCCTGCACAATGTTAACATCCAATATCAGGCATTAAACGTTGAAGAAGTCTACAAGCGATTTTGTTGACCACGTGCCCAGGTGATAGCATAATCAACGATCTAGAAGGATCGTCGGTGCATTGATTTCACCATCCTGTTTTCGTTGCTCACGCATTCAAAGGAGGGAACTTTCTAGAGGATTGTCGCTGTCACGATGGTGTTGCTTACTACCACATCACCAGCCCATGTGTTCAATTAAAGAAGCACCCTCATTCTAGAAACCTATCATGTGTGCTCTTCACCAAGACGCCATGTTTTCCCTAGATCAGCTCATGGCTCAGTGTTTCGTTCAGCTTGTCAACCAGCTCACTCATCAGCCTGCGCACTTTCCATAACCGGTTTTGAGCATTTAAGAATAAAACAACCTGTAGTCTCCTTCACTCGCCACCACATCAACCATCTCTGTGTTGGACCGATGCATTTAACTCATGCTCTAGAAGGATCCCCACCTAGCTACTCACTATCTACGCGTTCAAAGGGATGGAAATTTGTTGTTTAATATCGGCCTCCTCTATTTTAATATTAAACTATCACAAGCCTGTGCGTTAAAGGGATAGAACAACCTGCATTCTAGAAGACTGACTATGTCACCGCCCTTGCTCTCCACAACACCACCAGTCCACACGCTCGTGTTAATGAGGGAAATGCGTTCTAGAATCCTGCTATTGTGTACAAGCCTGCGTCCAACACTAGTTCATCCTCCACACTAAGGAAGGGGTCATCACCACATCAAGCATGCTGAGGGAGGACTGTTCATGCTAAAGAAGGAGCAGACTCACCACATTATGTCACACTCATGCTGAATGAAGAGCCATACTATGCGTTGGTTGTTGATCAATTATGTGCCTTTAAAGATTGACTAAAATTAGAGAGTAGTCAACCTTTGCAGGTCGACTTGCTCATCTCTCATGTAAACTATATATAGCAGCCTCTGAATACAGAGCAGAGTTAGTCAGTTAGTAAGTTAGTCAGGAGATTTAGATAAGTATTTTGTTAAACACTGTAATTTTGTTTCTGAAGTTAAATAAAGAGTTGTATGCATTGCTATTGAAGATTGCGTTTGAGTAGGAGTTAGCAGACATCACCCCTGATTGTTGATAGGGGCCCTCATCAACCAAAGGTTCATTTCTTTGTTTAATTTAGTTCTTTATTTTTTGTTTTAGCTAGTTTAGTTTAATTTCTAGTTTGTTTTCATTAGATAATAGTAAATGCTATTTTATTTCTTGTATTGCATTATCTTAGTTTTATTTCAACAAATAAATAAGTAGATGCACACATAGCTTTGCTTTCAGTCATTTGTTTTTAGTTATTTGCTTTTAGTTAGTTTATTTACAGTCATTTCATTCCAATATTGTTTTCAGTCTTTATTTCCAAACATATAGAATAGTTTGCTTTCATTAGAATTCAGTCTTGTTTATTTATTTCTTGTTATGAATTTGCTTATATAAAATAGTTTGCTTTCATTTATATTCAGTTTTGTTTATTTATTTCTTGCCATGAATTTGCTTAAGTTAATTTCCAGTTTGTTTAAATTAATTTCCAGTTTATTAATTAGTTTAATATGCAATGCTTTCTTTTTGTTTAAAAGTTAGTTTGAAGTTAATTTGCTGATTAAATAGGTTTGTTTATTGATTCCATGCATTAGGTTTAGAACTGCATAACTTCAGCTGAAGAATTAGTTCATTTAGGTTAGTTTTTACCATTTTCAACTGTACAGACTGCCATTCAGACCGTTTGTCCAGTCTGCCATTCAGTCACCCTTTACAGACCTACTGTTCAGTCTGTCATTTAACCCTCGGTTCTGTTTTTACTGTTTTTTTTAATGTATTTTCATATTGTTTCTAGTTTTGTTTTGTCAATATTTGGATTATATTTGTAGTTGGTAGTTTTATTCAAGCATTACAATTAAAGTTTGACTGTTTTAGGTTATTGATTGAGGTTTTATTATTCTTCTTTTATTTTCTTTTCATCTTAAGTTAAATATAGATTAAGTTGTTCTTATTTCTTGAGTATTAAACACTGATTCCGCTTTAATGTTGTTTTATGTCATGATTATCTTTGTTTGTGTTATCACTAAAGTTGAACCTCGACTGCTAGGGTCAAGCTTAGAGAAATCTTAAATTGGTTTAATGGATAACTGGAAAATGAATTTATGGAATTTGGTGGTAGGTAAGACTTACTCCAGAAATCAAGCTAGATTTGAAAGCAAATACTGAACAACAGTATATATATCACAATCAAGACTGATAAGACAAAGCTACAAGTATGAATTTATGAAAAACATGAACCAGGTTCCGCATATAGTAATTAAGGATAACTTCACATTAATCGTGAGAATATAGCAATGGATTAAGATGACCATACACCAGACAAAATCACAACACATGAAATTCAATTAGTAAAACAGAAAGGCAGCTCATATGAACATAATCATTTCAAAGCAGCTAACAAAAACATAGTGCATATATGCTCCTGCCACTCCAATATTAGAATGTTCAAACCCTACCTCAGCCCTCTCGGTCAGTAGCTCCGCTCCTCACATCTACCTCTTCCCCTATTTTTACAATGAAATATATATATATATATATATATATATATATATATATA
>LPNX010145283.1:390830-441391 GCA_001517045.1 Pseudotsuga menziesii
ATACTATGACTAAAATACTTAAATGAAATGTCACTTGCAAGATCATTGATTTCTAGGAAATCACCTTCTAAAGAAGAGGATGATGCTAGAATATCTTGTAGGAAAGAATCTATTAGCTCCTCTTTGTTTTCCATATATCTTTTTCCAGGCAAGTTACAGACATCACCCTGAGAAATATTTGCTCCTGCATGCTATCCATCAAAAAGAATGCTAATGTCTTCCGGTTCAGACAAAATTCTTGTTCCCTCCTTATGCATCATTGTGCAAATTGAACTTCCATTGGGAAAAATGTCATCTTGATTCTGCATATAATTTAAGTGATGCAGTTGCGAACTGTTCTCTGGAGCAGCAAGGCACGCAAACAATAATCTACCCAGCTCATCATTATCATCTGGAGATATTGAATTTCCCGAAGAAACATTTAGTTGATCTGCAAAAAAGGCCGGTTGATCTGGAACAAAAGAATTCTCCACAACTGGGTCTTGATTGGAGAATATATTATCCTCATTGTCCGCATCCAAATTGTCACCTGAAACTTGTATAGCAAGTGGAGAAGCATCTGTTACTATTAGCAATGGTGATCCATCCTCATTGGTATGCTCACTCCAATCTTCTTCTCTAAATGGAGCCCCATATTGCTCCCCATTTTTGGGACCTGGGTCACTCTTCTCAAATAGTCGGCAAAGTACATAGGAGTCCTAAACAACATCTAAATGTCTTAGTTCATTGTCTTCAAGCCTATACTCGTGCATAACCCAATTGGTCCGTTCACCACGAGGAGCACACCCAGTTTAGAATACTAAAGTTTTCTTCATACCTACTATTCGTGTGTTAGATGTAATAGGTCGATCCTTACCAGTGGCTTTCCAGTAACCTTTTCCAGTTGCTCGATTTGCACCCTTCGATAAATGTCCCAATGTCTAGAATCTATGGAACCACGCCATTGTCTACAAATGTTGGCCAATTAAACAGATCAATTCTGCAAATTTAAACCCCTGATATGTTTGTTGGATAAGCCCACCAAAACTTTGCAAAATTTAAGAACAAACAAGATTCTAGCCCAAAAAGTAACTCCTCACAAAAATCCAATAGTATTCTACAAAATGTCTACTGAATCCGGTAAACTTTAAAAGGCAAAAATGCATCAAGTGAAATCCTTCAATGAACTCTGTAGTATACACCACTGTGTCCCTTGACACAATAAGCATCAATGTTCAACAAGTGGAAAACCTCTACCACCTTCTCTTTTCAGAATATTCTTCTGCCCTTTGATCCCACATATTTATCAGCCCCGAGTACTAATAAAGAAGAAGAAAAACTACTCACAGGACCGGGAGGATTTCTATATGATGCAGAGGGGTGCATATTTATGCTCGTTGCCTGCATTAAGGATGCCATTGCCATAACTGTTGCTGCTCAGGTGATGTACACACACACGGCTTCTAGGTAGCCTTTCCTGGGATAAAGTGGCTTGGGAGAACTTCATCCAGGGGAGCATGATCTCCAGTACCCTCATATTTCCTTGCATACAACAGCTCTTTGCCTTTGAAAACAAACATCCCTCCCTATTACAATACATTGCTTCTATCTTCTGGGGTTGCAGAAATTGTGTAATTCTTCAAAGCTTTACTGGCAGGATTAAAGAATGTCTGACCCAACCCATAGTATAACCCAAGAGCATCATACAGCTTACGATTTGGATCTACATAAAGAGATTCCAAGGGGAATGGTAGCCTTTTAGCCAGAATGCGGGCTTTCTCCGGAGTGCCTACACCAATTGCTATTAGCTTCACTCCAGCAGAGTCAAACTTTGGCTTCACATCTTTCAATGTTGAAGCAAACTCCCAACAACATGGACACCCAAAATGCCTAAGGAGAGCCACCACATCCATTCCATTGCTTTGGTCCCAGAGGTCTTTGAACTGCACAGGCTCTCCATTGGCAGTAAAAATGTTGATGGAGGAAATCAGGTTGGCTTCATTATAAGATGTAGAAGCAGAGGTGGCCCTAGAGATTACGCTGCTCCTTCTCTTATCCTTCAATGCAATACTCCCCACATTCTCAATTCTCTCAGATCGAATGAAGGACGATGGTTCAATAATACCGGTAATCAATATCATATGCCCATATTTTAGAATTTTCTTGTCTATAAGGCAAACAAATCGCATGTAATAATTCAAAATGTCACCTCCACAGGTGATCCCGAAAATGAGCTATGATCATATTCAGCCACTAGTCTTCATCCATTGGAACTTCTGGAACATCCCACCTATCTTCTTCTATTGTTTTGTTAATAACAGAAACTGGAGAAATAGTAGAAATGAGAATGTCTCCTTCTTTCTCGCCTCGATTTCGGCTATTCCTCAATTTTCTTAGGATTTCAAGGGTCACCAAGTAATGATTCTGATGTCGAACCAAGTTTTCCAAATCATCCTTCTGCTTCTTTGTCAATTCATTATTGTATCTTTGGACAAATGTGAGAAGATATTGGTTAACATACATCATCCTTTTGGCCTTTCGGTAATCACCAAATCTCAAACACACATGAATTAAACACCTGGGCGATCTCTTCCGTACCTTTGAATTGAAGTATATTCTTACTGGCAATTTTGTCATTTTCACAAATTCTTGGACAGAGCATAAGCATCTGAATTTAACCTGTGGGATCAATTGAGGGCCACCTTAGATGAAACCATTCTATGTGCTGCCAGAAACTTATAACTTTTGTTGGAGCAGATCTGATGACAACAGTTTGCATATAGAGTTTAAGGTTAGATGTATTATTTTTAAGAGGAAGTTAGATTATTTATAATCATAGGAATCATTCTTGTTTTTGTTATGTATTTATTGAAGAATAGAGTTTAATTATCTTTATTAAGTTTTCTACTTGCTTCTATTTATTATTTTTATTAAGTTTTCTACTTGCTTTTTCAATTTTCTATTCTTTATAAGATAAGTTGTCTTTTTACCCCAACCTTCCGCTTGAGTAGTTAGTTGGTTATTTGTCAGTTCAATTGTTATAATTATTTTTATGTATGATTTAGTGTTTGAAGTTATAGGTATTATTGTTTATATCTTCCTTTTTAGTAGCTGTTTACTCCAGTCCAGTCCAATTATTCAGATTGTCTTAGGAGTTTGACTCGGTTTTTCATTTTGAAATATCTTTCGATATTTTGTTTATTAAAATATCTCCATGACACCCTAGGAGCCTTTTTACCTTTGCATATATTTTGTATCAAATCTAAGCCTACCAAACCTGATCAATAATTAAATATTAGGTGTATTTAAGATAGTAGAACACACCCAACACTTTCGGCGTCGTTGCCAGGGAGTTGTTTTATAAGGTAGAATAAATGGGGTTCCTTTATGAAGTTTAGATAGATAGATAGATTACTTTTATTTTACACAGCAAGATGGAGGGGAGAACAGTAAGACGCAAAGACGACTTCACTACGAAATTCTTGGAATTTTCGTGGTGTAACAGCCAGACACATCCACTATAGTGGGGTCCCCCAAATCCTTGTTGTTCGTTTGTTGTTTTTGTAAGTGTGTTAACTTTCTGCATTTGTCATGTACTTGTTTTTCTTCTTTTAGAACTAGAGCATTTGTTATAACAGGTGCCCCCAAATCCAGCAACAATAGTAATAGCATAAGTTTCCTTTAATTTAGTTTTCTTTTCATGAACAGAATTAGAGATCCTCAGGGTATATTTATTAAGGTAGGAAAAGCTATCGACATTTCTTCTAACTTTTCCAGGGGATGTAATACCCCAACTACTAACTCACTAGAAAGGTATCGAAAAACACCTGAAGGGAGTAATTCTGCTTGGAAACCTAAAGAAACTCTTCCAAGATATCTTAATAAGGGAACCATAGAAGGAGAAGGAACCTTTCCCAGAGGTCCTGAGGACCTCATTTTGGAAGAAATTCAAAAGGATCAACCACTAGTAACCTCTAGTTCTCCACTAATCACAGAACGAAAGGATGTGACCTTTTCACTAGTAGGAAGTTCGAACTTTGTTGACCTTGTTGATCCTGAGCAGGTAAAATCCCTCTTTGGAAACCCCTTGGATATAGCCATCTCACAGATTGAGACATCCATAGTAGAACCTACTTTCCCTCTAATACGAAAACAGTTGACCAGGGGAAGATCTCTCCCGAAACGGAGTGTGGGGACGCTCCATTATCACCTCGAAAGGAGCTTCCTATGTATATTTATATTAAAAACCCAGCCTATATGGAGGGACGGGGGAGAACGAAGATCATAATGAAGTTATAAATAATGAAGGAGAAGGAGAAAATCAAACTGAGGCTACCTTCAGGTTTCCTATTCTAGATACTGTACTGGATGTAAATATGAAAAACATCCCTCCTTCTTCTTTACCTACCTTTTATGGAAAAAGTAATGAGGACCCGGACACATTCTTGTTTGAGTTTGATATTCTCTGTAGGAGCTATAATTATCTACATGATGCTCACAAACTAAAACTCTTTCCCACTACATTAAAAGATTCCACCTTGCGATGGTTCATGGGATTAGGTGAATCTACTATCAGGACTTGGGATGACATGAGAACCTCATTCTTGCGAAAGTATCAAGAATACTACAAACCTAAATATTCTTGACACGATATATTCAATATATAACAACTTGAAGATGAAAGCCTAGAGGATTATCTTGAAAGGTTCGGTTATACACTTCATACAACAAAGTATCATGACCTTCAAGAAGATGCAGTACATACACTTTTTCTCAAAGGAATCTCTGAAGACTTGCTAGAGAGTCTTAATCTCATGGCAGCCAGGGATATTTCTCATAAGACCTTTGCACATATCGGTGAGATGTGTAAAAATTATTCTAGAAGTAGGGGGAAATTTGGGAAAAACTTTCGAGAACCTTATAGTAGAAATGTAAGAGGAAATGTTCCTATTTCAGGAGGAGTTACAAGGATGGAATTGGGTAACATATTGGAAAATTTTAAGACTGACATATTAGGAGCCATGAGTTCTCAATTAGATGCTTTACAAGCCAAGAGAAGGTAATATGAAGAACGAACAGCAATGAGTATTTTCTGTCCAAGGTGTAGAACCAAACATCCCCAAAAGGAATGTCCATTAAACAATATCTCTATATATCACATTTGTACAGAGGAACATCTGACAGATAACTATCCATCCTTTCTTGGATTGCAAGCCATCTATAAGAGTGGGGATGTAGGTGAAACATCTAGGAGGCCTCCTTGGAAATCTAGAGATCAACCAGCATACCAGAGTTTTCCACCACAATCCCCACCCTATTACTCTCCATACCAATAACCCCAATAATGGAACAATCCTAGTTGGCAGAGTTGGCCACCTTAGTATCCTCCTCCTCAATTTCCACAGCAACAGTATTGGTCACAAGGGTGGCGAGGACATCCATACCCTCAGTCACAAGCTTTCCTCCACATAATCATCCTTATCCTCAGCATCAACCGAATTTCCAGCAGCATTTTCCTGGATTTGTACCTCCAATTCCTCTCATTGCAAAACAACCTCATCACTTCTAGAATACAAATCCTCCACGACTGACATTATTACATGCACAATCGATACCTAACCCTAATAATAAGCGAACTCAAGCTCTTGAAAATATTGAGTCGTAAACTCATCCATCCTACCTTGTTTCGACTGTACCTATACATGAGATTCAATTACAGTCTGGAAGAGTTGTTAATGATAAACCCAGAACATCAATCGTAATTCGTGAGGAAAACGAAGAAGAAGAAGAAGATTCAAATGAACCCATGAATGATTCCATCTTGGAGGATGTGAACATTCCAAAATTTCGAGTACCTACCCATCCTCTACAAGAACCTATTCAAGAACAAAGAATTCCTCCATTTCCAGCAAGACTAGTAATAAAAAAAACCCATAGTTCATTCCAAGTATGATATCTTGAATGAATTAAAGCATATCTGTGTCAAAATCCCATTATTGCAAGATATTAAAGATATACCAATTTACAGTAAGGTAAAAAGGAATTATGCATTAAACGCCCTAGGAAGAAAGAAAAAAACCCCCTTACAATTCATGTCATATGAGAGATTTCTGAATATATGTCAAATCAGTCCAGGATTGCAAAATATACAAATCCAGGAGCCCCAATAGTGACTGTAATTATAAATAATACCACCATAGATAACACATTAATCGATTTAGGAGTAGCCATCAATATGATGACCATCGCAGTTTTAGAATCTTTACAGTTGGGACAATTTCTTCGACCTACCCCTTCTATCTTGGAACTAGCAGACCGTACTACGGTAAAGCCTGTTGGAGTCCTGGATTAAATTATTGTATCAATAGCTTCATGGGAATACCTAGTTGACTTTATGGTCATAGAATCAAAGGATCCTTCTAAAGGACATCCTATTATCTTGGGAAGACCGTGGTTAGCTACTGCCAATGCTTTTATAGGATGTAGGGATGGGGAGATGACCATTTCCAATGGGTTGTCTACCTAAAGACTTATTTTATATCCCCCAGTACAACCAGTAACTGAAAATTCATGGTGGTTAAATTGTTCCTTAAGGGACGAATATTTTGATGACCTTTCCTTTCCTAGTGATTTCTCCTGGGCATTGCAGGAGCAGACTACTAAGAATGTATTGAATTAGTTTATTTCCTCCACCACTAGTATAGATTTTCCTTAGTCGTTTGCTAGATTTGATCAAATGTTTGGAGATGAGTTTCAGGAAACTGTGGCTCTCTCACTGTTTATAGAAACACCTTATTTCTTCACAATCGAAGAGCATACGGGACCTTTCACCATACCTTGTGAAATCAGCCCTAAAAAATTTCTGCACATAAATGGAGGGTTAAGTGAAGATCAACAAGCTCAACTACTTAAGGTTCTTAAAAAACAAGCCGTAGAATTCGCATGGGAATACACTGATATGAATGGAATACACCCCGACACTTGTATTGACCACATATATATGGATCCAAATATACCACCTGTAAGACATCCTCAAAGGAGGATCAGTCCTGATTTGAAGGATATAGTAAAAGAAGAATTACAAAAACTCCTTACCATCGGTTTCATCTATCCTATTTCAAATAGAAAATGGGTGTCTCCTCTAGTGGTAGTTTCAAAGAAAGTTATAGGGAAATGGTGTATTTGTGTTGATTGTAGGGAACTAAACAAAGCCATTCTTAAATACCACTTTCTTTTGCCCTTTATTGACCAAGTATTAGATACCTTGTCATGTAAGCAGTATTTCTCCTTTCTTGATGGATATAGTGGATACAATCAGATCCTAATAGCACCTGAATATCAGGATAAGACCACTTTTACATGTCCTTGGGGGACATTTGCTTATCAAGTTTTGCCATTTGGCTTATGTAATGCACCTGCTACTTTTCAGCGAGCAGTCTTAGGCATCTTTCTTGATCTTCTACATGACTGTGTTGAGGTATACATGGATGATTTTATAGCCTATGGTAATACTTTCCAAGAAGCTCTTGACAACCTTGAGAAATTTTTGATCTGATGTCAAGAGACGAACTTAGTTCTTAGTCATGAAAAGTGTAAAATGTTACTGAAATCTGGTATAGTTTTAGGACGCCATGTTTCTTCTCAAGGAATTAAGGTAGACCCTGCTAAGATAGAGGTAATAGTCGGCCTTCCCTCTCCAAAAATACAAAAGGAGGTGAGAAGCTTTCTGGATCATGCAGGATATTATCGCCGTTTTATTGAAAACTTTACAAAGATAGCTGCACCAATGTTTAAATTTCTCATAAAAGATGTAGAATTCCAATGGATAGAATCTTGTCAAAATGCTTTTGAGATTTTAAAAGCTAAACTATCAGTAGCACCAACACTTAGGTGCTCCGACTGGATCCTTCCCTTTCATATATCTACTGATGCTTCTGATATGACCATAGGAGGAGACCTAGGCCAAAAATAAGGACAATCACCTTATGACATTTATTTTATCAGCAAGAATCTTTCTCTTGCCGAGCTAAACTATACCATTACTGAAAAACAATTTTTGGCAGTAGTCTATTCTATTAATAAATTCTGCCATTATATTACAATATATGAAGTTTTTGTGCACACCAATCACTTTGCCATTATATTCTTAATGAATAAACCTATTACCAATGGTAGAGTTACCCGATGGCTTCTCCTATTACAAGAATTTAATATTAGCATCATTGATCAACCTGGTAAAGAAAACTTAGTAGCGGATTTTCTTTCTCGTATACAACACGATAGTGATACTAAACCTATTGATGATACTTTTCCTGACGAACATATGTTTGCTGTATCTATTCAAACCCCTTGGTTTTTTGATATTGCAAACTATCTAGTGACTAGAAAAGTACCACACCATTTGGCTCCATACGAGAAACGCCACATAATAGTACAAAGCTCTAACTATTCCTGGGTTGATAATGACCTCTTTCGCACTGGCCTATATCTTATTATTAGAATATGTGTGCGAGAGGATGAAATCACAGACATCCTCTGAACATGCCATGATGGACAATGTGGAGGACACTTTTCTGATAGACGGAGAACATACAAAGTACTTCACTCTGGTTATTACTGGCCAATCATTTTCAAGGATGCTGTCAAGTACGTTAAAGGATGTGATAGTTGTCAAAGAATGGGTAGACCCACAACATCAGACCAAATTCCTTTACAACCTCAGGTCATGATTGAGCCTTTTGAAAAATGGGCTCTTGATTTTGTAGGACTAATCTCTCCCATGTCTCGTAAAAAGAAATATATCTTGCCATTGCACAGATTATGTTACCAAATAGGTAGAAGCTAAAGCTTTGTTTAGGGATACAGAGAAATCTGTAGTAGAATTCATATATGAAGAAATATTTACCTGATTTGGTGTACCCAGAGAAATTGTCACATACCAAGGTACTCAATTCACTTCCAAATTAATGCAAGAGCTTACTACGAAGTATGGTATCCAACATTGCAAGTCTTCACCTTACCATCCTCAGGCTACTGGCCAGGTAGAATCAACCAATAAAGTATTAGAAGTTATTTTAACCAAGACCATTCACTTACATCATAAGAATTGGGAGGATAGACTTCCAGAGGCTTTATGGGCCTATAGGATAACATGGAGAAATACTACCGGACATACCCCCTATGAGCTAGTATGTGGAAAGCAAGTCCTTTTACCTATTGAATTTCAAGTTAAAACCTTTCGTATGGTAGCACAATTAGGTATGGATTTGGACGAAGCACAGAAACAACCAATCATATAGATTAATGAATTAGATGAAATTAGACAGGATTCCCTCCAAAGAACCACGCTAATACATAATCAACGGAAGCAATGGCATGATAAATTTATTAAGCAAAAGCAATTTAATGTCAGAGATTGGGCATTACTATTCGATTCACGGTTTAAAAACTTTAAAGGAAAATTAACTACCTGTTGGTTGGGCCCTTATGAAGTAGTTACAGCTTTTGACAATGGATCAATAAAAATTAAAACAATTGACGGCTCAGAAGTTTCCTTTATAGTGAATGGACATAGACTTAGGATTTACCACCAACCAACATCTAGACAGGATTTCATACAAAATGTTTTACAACACATAGAAATGGAATTGATTGAAGAGGAAGTTATTCCTCCTCCTCTTGATCCGTGAAATCATTTTGGGTTATCATCACTTGTATATATGTAGATATGTTTTTCTTCTATGAATAAATAAGAGTCACTTCTGATAAAATAAATTACATGCGACTCTTTTTCTTTTTACGTTTTTATGAATAAATTGAATCATCTAACAAGTGGTTTTGCAGTTTGATCATGGATACTTTATCTCTATATGCAACTCATGAAGTATTATCTAGAAAAGGTAATTATGCTCGTAAGGTATCTTAACTTTTCATAATTTGCAATTTGTAGTGACAATTAAGGATAACTCCTTGCATATCATTCTTAACCGCTCTTTTATGATTCAGATAGTTTCTGATATTTTGATTCAGACATGTATATTTCTGATTTGTTATTTCGAACAGTGCTTGATCAGACCTATTTTCATTATCATTCATCTTGTGCCTATGGATTACTAGTTCATCCTATGCTTGTTGTCAAAACTTGTCTCTCAAATATATCTTTGTGATAAATCGAGAGTAGGTGGAATTTTTACCTGTGGGGAACATTACTTATCTATTCTGAAAAAGATGGATTCTAAGGTAAAAAAAAGAACAACTTTAAGTTATTCTCTTTTGACGTGATTTATGATTAAGGCTAGTATGAAAAGCTATTTGTAAGTTTATTTTGTAAAATTGAATTATGTGTTTTAGCAGGGATTAACACACTCTAGTACCAATCGGCTTCCATATATTTAATATCATTATACAAGGCAAACCTGCCGGGGTACTGAACAGGCCTGCTGGCAGTGGGTTAATGCTGCGTAACAACTTAAAACCAGGAAGCTTGATAAATGCAAGTAAACCCGCAGGGGTACTAAACAGGCTCGCTAGCAACAGGACTATACTTTCATGGTACCAAGATAAACCCGTCGGGCTACTGAACAGGATCGCTGGAAGCGGGGAAATATCGGGTAAAGAGATCTGGTTAATGCACTACTATGCACATGATTTGTAAAATAATAATCATATACAGGAAAATTTTCAAAAAATTATACATAAAATTTTAAGCCCCATTATCTTTACTATCACTTGAGAATCGATGTAAGTTGGGCTTGGCCCTGGCCATCTAATTCAATCAATACCTAGGATGTTATTATCCTAGAAATGGGACACATAGTTACATCTCTCACACACTCAGGGGTAAACTCACAGTATTTTATGATGACAATATATCTTTACAATGAGGCATAGATGCCTAGCTTTTCCTATGGAATTCTTTCGATTATATTATTGTCTCTTTATATGGTCTTTCTAAGCACTGTTATTTTTCATAAATACACATATCTGAATCACTTTCCTTTACTAGTCAATTTTTCTTTTCTTTATAAAACAATAACAGCATACTCTCACTTTTTATTATCTGAAATAAATTGTTCTTCTCCTTTGCATGAGGACATGCCATATCTTTGGTTTGGGGGAGGATTAGGAAGATTCGGAACAAAATATTTGTCTTCTTTTATCTTTTTATGACAAAATTGCTTATCTCTGACAAATGTTAAAGTGTTTTCAGGTTATAGCATGAATCATGTTTTTACAGAAAAAAAAAATTAATAATAAATCGATAAATCATTATGAAGGATTTGATGGAAGACTTTACGACGGATCTGAATAATGGTTCAGATAATGGTCTGAATGAGATATTATGGTATTAAAGTATGAATGATTAAAATTTGTCAACCAAATTTTGTTTTTGAACATAGTTTTATTTTTGTATGGATGCTTTGACCTTAAAATTTCTTTTGTTATCATTTTACTGTTAGCATCTTTTTATTTAAATACACATGAAAACTATTTTTCTTGTTAACTAAGAATGTTATTTATGCATTTGTGATATATGTTCAAGCTGTCCACAGTATTAGTTTGGACATGGCTGAACTAACTATAAAATTTATAAATTTATTTATCAAACGCATATGCTTGTTAAATGACACACATCTTGAATTTTACTATAATAGCATGGTCTCCTAAGAAATCCAAATCTTTCACTATTCCCTGGTAAAATATTTTCTATTTTGACATAAAATAAATATTCTTTTATAAGATTAAAGTTTAAATTATTCCCTTCATTCCCCAAGTAGAAGGCAGTTACTGGCGCAACTTTTCCTTCTTCCTTAAACCTTTTCTTTTTGCTCAGTGGGACCTGGTGTTTCTCTGGTTTGGGGGAATGTTGAGCCTCATTTTGTTATCATTTTTGGTGATTAAATAACACATTTAAACACATATTTATTATCTTTAGTATGTTTCATGTCATGCAGATCTTTATTTTAGCACAAGGTAAGAACAAATTTGTTGTTATTTCAACTTTGGTTATTAATATCATTTTTATGATTTTATTAACTCAAAATTGTATTATTTAAAGCATATTTAATATATTATTTGATATGTATATTTGTTTGCAAATTTTATAGTTCTTTTGAGCAAATTAACACCAAAACGCATTCAGTATTTCTTTCGCACCATATGTCCAGATCATGATCCAGCTTCGCGTTCAGCTCGCCCACCAGCCTATGCGTTGTTAACATCCTGTTGCCACCGCAACTGTTTTTCCCCGATTTTATTTTACTTAAACTCTGGGCCCCTCCTCATCAAATTTTTGCTTGGTGATTGTTAAAAGCTTGATCCTCTCTGGCATATCTTTTTCGTTGCACTTTGAAAATAGACGTCCGCAGGTTTATATGTGCCTCGTTCATTCTGGTCTGAGTCGTGAGTGTCTGTTTTGCTGGCCGAAGAGAAGGAAAAACCTTGTCCTTTTGAGTTTCCTTTCTATGAAGGAGAAGACCCAGATATGCCTGAGCCTTAACGGTTTGAATCCTCGGGCTTTTCTATAAGCAGGCCCTTTTTTATTGCTGAATCAGACGCTGTAAAGTTTCAACCCTTTCGTCGTTGCGGCTCCAAGCCCCTTCTTACGTCTAAATTTCTAATATCCTCCGACGCCCGATTTGTTTGGTTGAAAATCGCTTTTCCGTGAGTTTCCACTCGACCGCCGTTGCGGCCGGGAGGATCTAGTTGGCCTCCGATTCAAGTATCATCCGACGTCCGACCTTGTCTTCCCCCACCCGAAATAATTCTTTCACCTCGTCTCCTGTCTCCGACTTTTGTTCCGTCCGCCGTTGCGGATGAGACATCCTTCCTGGTTCCCGAAGCACTCTTCCTCCCGACGTCTGATCTCCTCCTTTTTTTCGCCCATGTTCTCGAACATCCGGTCCTTGTACTCCTCCGTCGTTGCGGCACCTGAAGTCTTGTCCCGTCCAACACATAAGCTGACCGACCGCCGATTTACAATTTTTCCGCCTCAAGCTTAAGCAAGTACTCGCCCAGACAAACCAGGCCGTTTTCTTGTGGACCTATTGTTCTGGTTGGAAAGTTTAAATGTTTAAAATTTCAGTTCAATGAATAATGCACCAAGATTGTTTGCAGGAGGAATCCCATGGGTCGCCGAGGTGACCTGGAGCCAAGAAAAGGACAAAACAAGCAAATGACAGAGACACCTACGAGGAGGATTCATCAGTTACTGGTGAAAAGATAAACGCTCACAGAAAATGATTGGGAAAACGCAGCGGCCAGGAGAAGAAGCTGAAGCGTTGAAGATGCCGAGAGGGCACACGCTGGAAGGCATCCCAAGGGGCAGCAGTTCTAGTTTAAATATTTAGAAGAAGGACTGGAAAAGGGCTTTTTCCCCTGGAAAATTTTGTAATTGTTTGCTTGTAAGAGGAACTACTTCGTTTTGCTAAGGAAACTGCAATCTTGTCTGCTGGAAAGAGTAAAGAAGTGGAATGTACCAATGCAATTCAATGAATAATGTTGAAGAGGAACTATTTCGTTTTCAGCTGTATTTCATTTGCTGTAAGAATATTTAATATTCTGAACCTATGTTCTTGTTAAATGTTCTTCAGTAGTTTTCTGGGAAATATTTTCACTAAGAGCAATAAATGTTGTTATAGAATGATCGGCTATCTGATTATTTAAATATTTGTAGGCATTCATGTGCTTTAGAAGAAGTATCAACTATCTGTGATTCTTCTTAATGTATGTGATAATGTATTGCTCATCCAAAATGATAACCATGCTCCCTAGGGATAGTTTAGATAGTTAGTCTATTTCTTTTTGTATCTGGTTTGGTTGCTTGTGAGCACAAGATGAGAGGTAAGAACCTGCGCATCACTTTGTGACCGCTCCCTGTAGCTTGATCACCCTGCATTTAGTTAGGCACTTGCATATCATTTCTTTAAGTCAAAATACAAAAACTCGGTGGGCCGGGCCGCAACCGGTAAAGCCTTAGTTTTGTTCCTTGACCTATGGTAGCCGGACCGCAAACCGGACGGATTCCCTATTCCAAATAGTCAACGGGCTAGTTGGGAATGTTGATTGGGGAGAATCCCTTACTGTTGCTGCCTGCGAATTTCCAGGCCTCAACAGTTTTGGCACTAGAAGGAGGGCCACCAGTGCATGGCTGGCCGAGGAAACCCGTTTTACCGATATTTTTCTGCTGGTTACAGTTCTGAAAGTAGTGGACCGCGTAATCCAATTCCGCAAGAAGACAATAGAGAACATCTATATCCTGTTCGCAACGAAATCATTAATGATCTGAGAAGACATACCTGTGCTTATGTAAAGAAGATTGGAGGGTTGCCAATTATCCTCGAATT
This sequence comes from Pseudotsuga menziesii, assembly GCA_001517045.1. Classification (NCBI taxonomy): domain Eukaryota; kingdom Viridiplantae; phylum Streptophyta; class Pinopsida; order Pinales; family Pinaceae; genus Pseudotsuga; species Pseudotsuga menziesii. The sequence continues at coordinate 405,155 of LPNX010145283.1, forward strand.
GCCTAGAAGAGAGTACAAGAAGAAAGACCGTCCCCTAATTGAAGATTCGATGTTGGTTGGAGACTGGGAAGAACTTGTGGAAACCGCCTTACAGGAGGTTGAATTTCCTTTGAATCAAGTAGGCCCAGACACTCCTTACAGTTCTCCTGTTCACACCCCTGTTAGTTCACGTCCCCACACCCCTGTTGGTTCACCTCCGCATTCTCCACCCCGACTCATGGCCAGTGTTAACGCCAATCAACCCCCACCTAATCCTCCACCACCTGCATGGAAAGCCAGATCACCTCTAAATCTGACCCCGCCTTTGCATGACCTACATCAAGCCTTTGAAAAGTTATTACCTAAGTTCGATCCAAATGAGAAGATATTAGTGGATGATCACTTACAGAGTTTTTATTTGGCTATAGAAGGACTAAAGGCAGGCGAGCATGAAGATGTGGTTTGTAGATTGTTCCCACATACCCTCCAAGGAGCTGCAACCTCGTGGTATTTTGGATTGCCCACCAATTCTATCCCAGACTGGGATACTTTCGAGAGAATGTTCAGAAGTAAGTATGCCGTCCAAAAGACTCACACTGCCCTCATGAAAGGACTGTGTGCATTGAAGAAAGAAAAAAAGAAAAAGTGCACAGCTTCACACAAAGGTTTGCAGCATATCTAAAAAATTTCTCTGAAACAGATAAGCCTTCAGACAAAGTACTGATCGAATACTATACTTCAGATTTGGGTCCTGATTTAGCCATGTTTGTGAAAGGCAGAGCCAAGCCTACATTGACAGAGACCTATGAAGAGGCAGAAGTGGTAGAAGCGGAGAGAGAAAGTGTTGAGGACTATCCGGAGCAATCAGGAGAGAAAGGTACGGGAAGAAAAACCTTATTGTTCACCAAGTCTAAAGAAGAAAAGACGCCAGACTATGAAAGCATGGCTAAAATGATGCAAAAGCTGTCCAATAAGATCATAGACTTAGAAAAGGAAAAAGAAGCACAAAATTTTTTCAGGCCATATTATAAGAAAAGGGAGGATAGCAACCAGACCCAACCTCCTCCTCAGAAAACTGCATCCATGAATCTGACAGAAATAGGGATGGAAAATTTCTGTACTTTTCATCAACAGCCTCATTCCGAAAAGAACTGTCCGCAATGGATAAATTCTATGACATTGGTCATGAATCAGATGTTGGATTCAAGATTGATGGAGGAAGATGATGATGAAAGGAAAGAAAATGCTGCATCCACTTCTACGAAAGAACATGAGGAAGAGACTATGGCATTATGGAGTTCTGTCTCCGTACTCGACGCAAAAGAGGAAGATACTCAGAGTCGCAAGAGTATCAGGGAGGCTAACGTGACAACTAGAAGCAAAGGAACGGTTAACGATGACAGTCTTCTGCTCCCAAAGATTCGAAGGCTGCAAAGAAATATCAAGAAGAAGTTTCAAGACAAATCCTTAGCTGATCAGATTCCTGAATTTACCATTACCAGCCAAGATCCCAAGCAGAACAGCACGTTGCCTAGGCCGAACGAAGAGAATGTGAGTGATGATAAACCTCAGTCCACTAGACAACTAATCGAATATGACATTGTCGAGGATCTAAAGAAGATAAAGGCTAACGTCCCGCTGTTTGAAATGTGCAAAGTACCTCGACAGAAAGAAAGGTTATTGAAAGCACTAGAAACATCAGAAGAAAAGCTGCCCGCTGACAATCAACCTCGGGAGGAAGAAGAAATTGGGGAAGCTAGCATTGGAGGTAAGTCTAAAACTAAACATCCACCCTTCCTTTTGACGTTTGAAATTTTTAATCATAATGTGCACAATTGTCTAGCGGACTCAGGGGCGTCAATTAATGTCATGCCCATATCAGTATGTAAGAAAATAAATGGGAAACCCAAGCCAACCACGTGGAGGGTGGTGCAGTTGGATAGGACGGACGTCAAGGTAATTGGCGAGATGGAGGACGTTCTAATCCGCCTGGTGTCCGATGATAGAGTGTGCCAAGTTATTAACATTGTAGTGGCTGACATACCAGATGCTTACAGCTTGGTCCTGAGCAGAGATTGGTCGGCCAAACTAAATGGGTATTTCGCCACAGATTGGTCACATCTTTGGTTGCCGTACAAAGGGAGTCCTAATCAGATCAAGGTGTTGAGAGAACCTCATATGAAATACAATGTCACTCAATTGGATGGGAAGAATGCACCAGTCGAATCTGTATTGGGAAACTACTTTCTGGAACTAGAGCCAGGGAATTATCAAGTGGAAGAGGCCGGCGACACATCTGACACCCAGCCTGATCTCCTTCGTTTTTCTCAGGTTGATGAGCTTGACTGTAAAATAGTAGATTTAGCTGTAGGAGTAGATTCATTTTCAGTAGATAATGTTTTCTGGACTTTATATTTTGATGGCTCAAAAACATTAGAAGGGTCAGGGGCCGGCTGTGTCCTTATTGATCCACAAAAAAATAAACATTTCCTGTCCTGTAGATTAGAGTTTGAATGTACTAACAATACAACTGAGTATGAAGCACTGCTGCAGGGACTCAAGAAAGCAATTGAGCTACAGGTTAGTAATTTAAAAGTTTTTGGGGACTCAGAAATAGTTGTAAAGCAAATAAGAAATCAAATACACTACGTTTCCCCTCATTTGAAAGCTTACCAAAACGAGGTATGGGAATTGCTTAAATGTTTTCATGTGTTTAACATTATTTCAATTCCAAGAATAAAAAATGCAGCCGCTAATCTTCTTGCTACATCAGCCGCTAGGTTGGTTCCCACTAATAACAAATGCTCTATTGAATTGCTTTTCAGGCCATCAGTACCCGACATGATCACCAACTTGCGAGTATTTGACGACGATCAGCAAATAATTGAGTGCTTGACAAATGATGAGACCTTTAAAGGAGCCATCATCGATGATGAGGAACATCAGGCCGAAATGAAATATGACAATTTCATTCCCAAAGGGGTCAGAACGTTAGAGAATATGTTTGACTTGAACGAAAAGTTTAGAAGACCCGCCAATGTGAAGACACACAGCTCAACTCTACAGTTCGAGCTGATAAACTTAGGGATTGAAACGGAGCCCAAGTTCGTGAACCTCGGAAAATGTTGCTCACCAGCAGAAAGAGACAGGTTCCTCAGTTTATTTAAACAGTACAAAGATGTCTTTGCGTGGACGTATGCAGATTTGAAGACCTACGATACCAGCATTATCAAGCATGTCATCCCTATTAAAGCAGGCATCAAGCCGTATCAGCAGCCGTTAAGGAAGATGCACCCCAAGTTGGAGCCATTAATTCAAAGCGAGGTAAAGAAATTGTTGGATGCCAGGATTATTTTTAAAGTCAGGCACTCAGAATGGGTGTCAAATTTGGTGCCGGTCAGAAAAAAGTCAGGAGAAATCAGACTGTGCGTGGACTTCAGAAACTTAAACCGTGCATCAGACAAAGACAATTATCCGGTGCCTCCCATGGAGCAACTGCTACAAATGGTTTCTGGTTCTGAATTGTCTTCATTGTTAGACGGATTCTGTGGCTACAACCAAGTGTTAGTGGCTAAGGAAGATAGATTGAAGACAACATTCAGAACTAAATGGGGAACTTTCGCATATAGAAGAATGCCTTTTGGATTGATTAATGCTGGCGCGACATTTCAGAGAGCTATGGACATAGCTTTCCGTGGACTGATTGGGTGAAGTGTGGTGTTCTACCTTGATGACATAACAATATTTTCAAAGAAAAGAGGGGAGCACACGTTCCACCTAAAGCAAATTTTCGAGCGCTGTCGGAAGTATGGCATTTCCCTCAATCCTAAGAAATGCGTATTCGCAGTCACAGAAGGCAAGTTACTGGGGCATATAGTCTCAAAGAGAGGTATATCTATAGACCCAGAAAGAATCAAAGCCATTGAACAAATCCCCATTCCCCATAATAAAAAAGGAATGCAATCCTTCATGGGAACAATAAACTTCGTACGTAGGTTTGTGCCTGATTTCGCCCAGACTGTTAAACCATTACAACAGATGGTCAAGCAAAACGCACAGTTTAAGTGGACTAAGACTGAAAAGAATGCTTTCAGTAAAATCAAGACTGCTGTTGCACATGCGCCCTCTCTTAAAAGTCCAGACTTTGACAAGGACTTTATTATGTATACGTTTGCGTCTGATGATTCATTAGCAGCTGTACTCACGCAAAAGGAAGAGGGAGGTGATGAATTCCCGATTTCTTTTATGAGCACTGGGCTACAAGGGGCTGAATTAAACTACCCAGCCATCGATAAGCAAGCATACGAAGTATTTAAGGCAGTAAAACAATTCAGGCCGTATATATTGAAGAATCGAACCAAGGTAATAGTCCCTTACCCAGCTGTGAGATCCCTTCTTATTCAAAAGGAATTAGGAGAAAGAAGGGGCAACTGGGTAACAGCCCTTCAAGAATATGACCTTGAATTCAAGCCATCCACTATAGTGAAAGGTCAAGGGTTATGCAAACTAATGACTGGGAAGACAAACAATGAAGAACAAGCATGGGAAGATGAAGCTGATTTGCATGTAATGGATGTATGTCCTCTGTTTACAGCCCCTGAGTCCTGGTATAGGGACCTTGTACACTACTTGCAGTCCGAGCTATTGCCAGAGCATTGGAATTCCAAACAAAGAAGAGCGTTGCGTTTGAAATCAGCTTCCTACCAAATCGTAGAGGGCGTATTGTTCAGAAAAAACTATGATGGAGTTCTCTTGAGATGCTTGGAGAAAGAAGACGCTGAGAAAGTAATGTTTGAATTGCACGATGGTCCGGCTGGAGGACATTATTCAGGCGATGCTACAGCCCATAAGATCCTCAGAGCCGGATACTACTGGCCAACACTCTTCAAAGATGCACATGCGCACGTCAGAAAATGTGATACCTGCCAAAGATGCGGCGGAAGACAACAGAGAGCAGCGGCACCTTTAAAGCCTGTGATAGTCACGGAGCCTTTTGAACAGTGGGGATTGGACATCATTGGAGAAATAAAACCACATTCTTCCCTGCTGCACAAATACATCCTCACTGCGACTGACTATTTTACTCGCTGGGTCGAAGGAATCCCATTGCGCAAGATCAACGAGGACGAAGTCATCAGCTTCTTACAAGATCATATCATGACCAGGTTTGGAGTTCCAGTTTCGTTAGTTTTTGATAATGCTAAATACTTTTCATCAATTAAATTGACTTCATTTGCTCATGAAAAAGGAATAAAATTGCATTACTCTGCTAACTACTATCCTCAAGGGAACGGCCTGGCGGAATCCTCCAATAAAAACCTCATTAGAATCCTGAAGAAGACTGTCATAGAAAACCAGCAAAGTTGGCACTCAGCCTTACCCAACGCCCTATGGGCTGACAGAGTCACTCCCAAGTTTGTCGTAGGAGTGTCACCCTATACCCTCGTGTACGGAAAGGAAGCCATCCTGCCTCCCAATATTCTGCTACCTTCTTCCATACTATCTCAAGAGTCTAAGGGGACGGATGATGAGGTTCTGCAAATAAGAATATATAATCTCCTAAAAGCAGAAGAATCCAGATCCAAAGCTAGAGAACGCTTCAGACAACAGCAGGAGGTAGTCAAAAGATGGTTTGACAAACATAAAGCTGGGAAGAAGGACTTTGAAGTAGGAGACTTGGTCCTCAAGTGGGACCACCCCCATGATGAAAAAGGAAAGCATACCAAATTCCAGCAGTTATGGGTAGGCCCCTTTCAAATTGTAGTCAAGCTTGGCCCTGCTACTTATAAGTTGCAAGATTTACAGGGATGGGAAGAGAACTTGCCAGTAAATGGTTTGGTTCTCAAGCCTTACTTTTCTTGAAGTTTTTCTTTGATCTTTATGCCTTGTACATAAATAAGCTGTGTAGTTGTTTTCGAGTCACGCTTTCTTTTAATTTAATTTTCAGTCTTGATTTTCAATAAGGGAACAAACTTGTGGTTGCCTGGAGGATACTAAGGTCTTCTGGGAGTAGCAAATATGTTGAGTATCAGTCTGTGTATTGCTTAAATATTCTTCCAGCCTAACAGTTTTCTCGAATAAAATATTGTGTGCATTAAAGTCCTGCTTAACCCCTGTGAATTAAACCAGATTCAGAGAGTCTGGAGCACTATGTCGGGGCTCCATCCACGTCACATTTAAAATGTTCTAAGGAGCGACAGTAAAGGACCCATGGGAGGATGCAAGGTGAACAGCGTATTAAATATAAATGATCCCATGCCAAGAAACAAATGCCAAAAGGCAGCTAAAGAGTCAAACTTCTAGAAAAGTACCATAAGTCAAAGCATGTGCTAAAGCATAAACACTAAATTGCCAAAAGATCCTCTCCGTCCGTGAGTTGGGACTTAAAGTACACCACTCACACAAAAGGGCACTATGGGATAGAGGATCCTGAATTAAAATTCAGTAAGAAAGGCGCACAGAAGGACTCAGATGAAAGGACAAAAGTCCAAAGACACAAAAGTGTTAGAATGGCATGGGAATGAGGAACAAACGAATACTGTTGTTTACTATGTACTGCAACCCTATGGTGTCCACACTATTAGCTACCTGAAAACAGAGGTAATAATGAATATCATACTCTGGCCTCGGCATAGTTATCTGGACTTGAGGGTCTCGGTTTTCCTTTTTTTTCCCCAAAGGACTTGCATCAACGATTAAGGTACACACTTCGGGGATTTTAGAAATCTAGATAGCTGGAAGAATTCCATGGATGCATTTGTTACGGAACAATCTGCTACTCAAAGAAAATAATCACCCAGAGATCTAGGTTCACTAGGAAATCGCCAGTTGTTGCCACCACAACTGTTTTTCCCCGATTTTATTTTACTTAAACTCTGGGCCCCTCCTCATCAAATTTTTGCTTGGTGATTGTTAAAAGCTTGATCCTCTCTGGCATATCTTTTTCGTTGCACTTTGAAAATAGACGTCCGCAGGTTTATATGTGCCTCGTTCATTCTGGTCTGAGTCGTGAGTGTCTGTTTTGCTGGCCGAAGAGAAGGAAAAACCTTGTCCTTTTGAGTTTCCTTTCTATGAAGGAGAAGACCCAGATATGCCTGAGCCTTAACGGTTTGAATCCTCGGGCTTTCCTATAAGCAGGCCTTTTTTTATTGCTGAATCAGACGCTGTAAAGTTTCAACCCTTTCGTCGTTGTGGCTCCAAGCCCCTTCTTACGTCTAAATTTCTAATTTCCTCCGACGCCCGATTTGTTTGGTTGAAAATCGCTTTTCCGTGAGTTTCCACTCGACCGCCGTTGCGGCCGGGAGGATCTAGTTGGCCTCCGATTCAAGTATCATCCGACGTCCGACCTTGTCTTCCCCCGCCTGAACTAATTCTTTCACCTAGTCGCCTATCTCCGACTTTTGTTCCGTCCGCCGTTGCGGATGAGACATCCTTCCTGGTTCCCGAAGCACTCTTCCTCCTGACGTCCGATCTCCTCCTTTTTTTCGCCCATGTTCTTGAACATCCGGTCCTTATACTCCTCTGCCGTTGTGGCACCCGAAGTCTTGTCCCATCCAACACATAAGCTGACCGACCGCCGATTTACAATTTTTCCGCCTCAAGCTTAAGCAAGTACTCGCCCAGACAAACCAGGCCGTTTTCTTGTGGACCTATCGTTCTGGTTGGAAAGTTTAAATGTTTAAAATTTCAGTTCAATGAATAATGCACCAAGATTGTTTGCAGGAGGAATCCCATGGGTCGCCAAGGTGACCTGGAGCCAAGAAAAGGACAAAACAAGCAAATGACAGAGACACCTACGAGGAGGATTCATCAGTTACTGGTAAAAAGATAAACGCTCACAGAAAATGATTGGGAAAACGCAGCGGCCAGGAGAAGAAGCTGAAGCGTTGAAGATGCTGAGACGGCACATGCTGGAAGGCAGCCCAAGGGGCAGCAGTTCTAGTTTAAATATTTAGAAGAAGGACTGGAAAAGGGCTTTTTCCCTTGGAAAATTTTGTAATTGTTTGCTTGTAAGAGGAACTACTTCGTTTTGCTAAGGAAACTGCAATCTTGTCTACTGGAAAGAGTAAAGAAGTGGAATGTACCAATGCAATTCAATGAATAATGTTGAAGAGGAACTATTTCGTTTTCAGCTGTATTTCATTTGCTGTAAGAATATTTAATATTCTGAACCTATGTTCTTGTTAAATGTTCTTCGGTAGTTTTCTGGGAAATATTTTCACTAAGAGCAATAAATGTTGTTATAGAATGATCGGCTATCTGATTATTTAAATATCTGTAAGCGTTCATGTGCTTTAGAAGAAGTATCAGCTATCTGTGATTCTTCTTAATGTATGTGATAATGTATTGCTCATCCAAAATGATAACCATGCTCCCTAGGGATAGTTTAGATAGTTAGTCTATTTCTTTTTGTATCTGGTTTGGTTGCTTGTGAGCACAAGACGAGAGGTAAGAACCTGCACATCACTTTGTGACCGCTCCCTGCATCTTGATCACCCTGCATTTAGTTAGGCACTTGCATATCATTTCTTTAAGTCAAAATACAAAAACTCGGTGGGCCGGGCCGCAACCGGTAAAGCCTTAGTTTTGTTCCTTGACCTACGGTAGCCGGACCGCAAACCGGACGGATTCCCTATTCCAAATAGTCAACGGGCTAGTTGGGAACGTTGATTGGGGAGAATCCCTTACTGTTGCTGCCTGTGAATTTCCATGCCTCAACACATCCAATATCAAGCATTAAACGTTGAAGAAGTCTGCAAACCATTTTGTTGACCACATGCACAGGTGATAGCATAATCAACAATCTAGAAGGATCGTCGATGCATTGATTCACCATCATGTTTTCGCTGCTCGTGCATTCAAAGAAGGGAATGTTCTAGAGGATTGTCGTTGTCATGATGGTTTTGCTTACTACCATGTCACCAGCCCACGCATTCAATTGAAGAAGCACCCTCATTCTAGAAACCTATCGTGTGTGCTCTTCACCACGATGCCATGTTTTCCCTAGATAAGCTGACGATTCAATGTTCAGTTCAGCTCATCGATCAACTCGATCATCAACCTGTGCGCTGTCCATAACCAGTTTTGAGCATTTAAATAGAAAACAGCCTACAATCTCCTTCGCTCGCCATAATGTCAACCATCTCTGTGCTAGACCGATACATTTAACTCATGCTCTGGAAGGATCGCCACCTAGCTGCTCACTATCCACGCATTCAATGGGATGGACATTTGTTGTTTACTCATGGCCTCCTCTGTTTTAATATTAAACTATCACAAGCCTGTGTATTAAAGGGATAGAACAGTCTGCATTCTAGAAGACCGACTGTGTCGCCGCCCTTGCTCTCCACAACACCACTAGTCCACACGCTCGTGCTAATGAGGGACATGCGTTCTAGAATCCTATTGTTGTGTATAAGCCTGCATTCAACACCAGTCCATCCTCCACACTAAGGAAGGGGTCGTTGCCACATCAAGCACACTGAGGGAGGCATGTTCACGCTAAAGAAGGAGCAGACTCACCACATTATGCCATGCTCACGTTGAATGAAGAGCTAGACTATGTGTTGGTTGCTGATCAATTATGTGCCTTTAAAAATAATTGACTAAAATTACAGAGAAGTCGACCTTTGCAGGTCGACTTGCTCATCTCTCATGTAAACTATATATATCAGCCTCTAAATACAGAGCAGAGTTAGTCAGTTAGTAAGTTAATCAGGAGATTTAGAGAAGTATTTTGTTAAACACTGTAATTCTATTTCTAAAGTTGAATAAATAGTTGTATGCATTGTTGTTGAAGATTGCGTTTGAGTAGGAGTTAGCAGACATCACCCCTGATTGTTGAGAGGGCCCCTCATCAACCAGAGGTTCATTTCTTTATTTAATTTAGTTCTTTCTTTTCAGTTTTAGCTAGTTTAGTTTAATTTCCAGTTTGTTTTCATTAGATAATAGTAAATGCTATTTTATTTCCTGTATTGCATTAGCTTAGTTTTATTTCAGCAATTAAATAAGCAGATGCACGCATAGCTTTGATTTCAGTCATTTGTTTTTAGTTATTTGCTTTTAGTTAGTTTATTTACAGTCATTTCATTCCAGTATTGTTTTCAGTCTTTATTTCCAAACATATAGAATAGTTTGCTTTCATTAGAATTCAGTCTTGTTTATTTATTTCCTGTTATGAATTTACTTATATAAAATAGTTTGCTTTCATTTATATTCAGTTATGTTTATTTATTTCTTGCCATGAGTTTGCTTAAGTTAATTTCCAGTTTGTTTAAATTAATTTCCAGTTTATTAATTAGTTTCATATGTAATGCTTTCTTTTTGTTTAAAAGTTAGTTTGAAGTTAATTTACTGATTAAATAGGTTTGTTTATTGATTCCATGCATTGGGTTTAGAACTGCATAACTTTAGCTGAAGAATTAGTTCATTTAGGTTATTTTTTACCATTTTCAACTATACGGACTGCCATTCAGACTATTTGTCCAGTCTGCCATTTAGTCACCCTTTACAGACCTACTGTTCAGTCTGTCATTTAAACCTTGGTTCTGTTTTTACTGTTTTTTATGTATTTTCATATTGTTTCTAGTTTTGTTTTGTCAATATTTGGATTATGTTTGTAGTTGGTAGTTTTATTCAAGCATTACAATTAAAGTTTGAATGTTTTAGGTTATTGATTAAGGTTTTATTATTCTTCTTTTATCTTTTTTCATCTTAAATTAAATACGGATTAAGTTGTTCTTATTTCTTGAGTATTAAACACTGATTTCGCTTTAATGTTGTTTTATGTCATGGTTATCTTTGTTTGTATATAGAGTTTAAGGTTAGATGTATTATTTTTAAAAGGAAGCTAGATTATTTATAATCATAGGAATCATTCTTGTTTTTTGTATGTATTTATTGAAGAATAGAGTTTAATTATCTTTATTAAGATTTCTACTTGCTTCTGTTTATTATTTTTATTAAGTTTTCTACTTGCTTCTTTCAAAGTTTTATTTATTAAGTTTTCTAGTTGCTTTTTTAGTTTTCTATGCTTTATAAGATAAGTTGTCTTTTTACCCCGGCCTTTCACTTAAGGAGTAGTTAGTTCGTTATTCGTCAACTCAGTTGTTATAATTCTTTTTATGTAGGATTTAAGTGTCTGAAGTTATAGGTATTATTGTTTATATCTTTCTTTTTAGTAGCTGTTTACTCCATCCCAGTCTAATTATTCAGATAGTCTTAGGAGTTTGACTCAGTTTTTCATTTTGAAAATCTTTCGATCTTTTGTTTATTAAAATATCTCCACGACACCCTAGGAGCCTTTTTACCTTTGCATATATTTTGTATCAACTCTAAGCCTACCAACCCCCATCGATAATTAAATATTAGGTGTATTTAAGATAGTAGAACACACCCAACTGAACCCATGAAACAGTCAACTACCTTTCTTGTCTCATTCACCCAATCATTTAATTCTGCCAGAAATTGGTTGAAGTAGTTATTGCATGGGGATGGGAAGAGTATGGGCAAGGAAATTCGAATTTGGGGAAAACCCATTTTTGGGGAAAAAAGTTTTTTGACTTTTGGGGCAAGTAAACACCCAAAATGCATGCCCATTTGGACATACACCCACGTTTTCCATTTTTCCTCACCATTCTCCTTCACGTGGGCTTCCTTCATGCAGCTGAAGTTTCCTGTGTGTTCATCCTTCCTTCATGCCCAAAAATTCATTTTGGTATTGTTCAGTAAGTGGGCAAGGAATATTTACATTTTCCTGCATTTTCATGGATTCTTCAATGGTTGGGAACCATTTTACCTTGCTGAGTGGCCAAGAAGCTAGATTCATGTTTTTAGGGTTTATGGCAGTTATTTTGCTCCCCTATCGCCATAGTCACCTTCAAAAATCAGAAATGTGATTTGGGTTTTTGCAGAGGTTTATTTTGGCTCTATGGTGTCATTAAACAATTGTTGAGATCGTATTTCTATCCTTGGTGTTTTTCTCCATCTGTAAATCTATTTTGGGTTTCCCAACATTTTTCTAAAGACCAGCAATTGGTATTTTGCTATATGTGCACCCTTTCCTTGGTCTGAGTTGTTATGCTCCTTGATTTGGTCTGAATCCAGTTAGGAGTGGAAGAGGTAAACTGCTTGATAAATATAGTGCATGAGGAACCTCACTGAGGGATCTTGAGGGCCGATTATTCCATACTACACATCCTGAATAACAATTGAAGGGAATGCATAGCCTAAAGGACTGTACAGCATAGAAGGGGATGATTCCTTGTGTTAGGTTTGTATGTGTTGGGAAATCCAAGTCATATCTTGTGCAGGTGTCCATATCTCTATGGTTGAGCTCGCTAGCTTAGCAAACAAGTCTTTCCATCCCCTTGGCAGTCTGATAAACCCAAACATAGCTTTGGCTTGACTGAGTTTTGACATATCTTTGGTTATGTGTGAGCCTCCTTAGTCTCCTTTTCATTGGGGAATCATGCCCAGCTCGGGGGTGGTAGTGATGCTGAGAGATCGATGAGCACACTAGCCTATGGTTGGGTGGAACGTTGCAGTGACATAGCTGGTTGTGTGAAGCTTCATTCGAAGATAAGTATTCTCGTGTAATTACCCATGAAACTATATTGTTTATATGAATTATGGTGAACATGATCCTTATGTTGAATGTATGTTTTTTTCCGCTATAATGTTGATTAATGATGTTAGACAATGCATAATTGCATCTTTTAATGCAACATAATTTTATGTTTACATTTATGGGGCTAGCTTCTGAGACTGTTAGTGGTAATGTCGCGTCCTCTCACTGGTAGAAGGGTGGGGACGTGACAGTGTTTTATCAGAGCTGATGTTGTATCATGGGCCTCAATGGGCCATGAAGAGCACTGACAGAGGCAAGGTTACCCTCTGGCCAGTAGAGGAAAAATGTGAAGGACAGGAAAAAGTTTCAAAATTTTCCTAAGTGTTGGAAATTTTTCCTATATCGGCTCAGTTGGTCGATTTCTGCCGATACAATATCGGCTGAACTGGCTGAGTTGATCTGATGGCATGTTGAACCAATGAGGCAATGAAAAGAAAAATTTTGAAATTTTTCTCTAAGTGTCAAAATCATCGGAAGATGTTTGTTGAAGCCAGCCAATACTTCGGCTCAGTTTGCTGAAGGGAGTTGACACGACGGCTGTAAGAGGAAGAGGAGAAGAAAAATTCGAAATTTTTTCTAAGTATAGGAAATCTAGGGAAAATTTTTCCCATGTCACTCGGGTGAAGCTCTCTGAGGAATCTTGGATAACTTTCCGATGGCTCTTGGGAGAAGCTCTCCGAGGCATCTCAGATAACTTTCTGATGTCTCTCGGGAGAAGCTCTCCGAGGCATCTCAGAAAAAAAAATTCAATGCGTATCGGAAGAGAAAAGAATATCTACCCAATAAGGCATCAGAAGAGAAAAGAAGATCGATCCACCAAATCATCGGAAGGGAAAATAAGATCGATCTGATAAGGCATTGAAAGAGAAAAGAAGATCAATCCGATAAGGCACCGGAAGAGAAAAGAAGATCGATCTGCTGAAGCATCAGAAGGGAAATGAAGATCGATCTATCGAAGCATCAGAAGAATCACCTGACACATCGGGTGAGAAAACAGATTTTTTGTCGATCAGATGGAAAATCTGAGTTTTCAGTGGGATTTTTCAGTGGAAAAGCAGGATTCTAGTGGGATTTAGAGGTGCTGAAAAGGTGAAAATTGGTAGCGATCTTATGCTCCAGATTACGTGAAAATCAAATATTTACAAAAAAAAAACAAGGGCACTGCCCTCGACCCACCCTGTAGTGGAAGCCACAAGGGGACAAGCCCCCTTGACCCCCGTCGTCCCCTTGAGATAGTCGTTCTTTGTGAAAAGAAAATTCTATGATTGACAAAGTTGTCAAAATATGATGTTTCCAATGCAGGTAAGTAATGTATGATTCATGTGAATGTATGCAGCTAACAATTGTGTTATTAACACATTTTGAAGAATCATAGTCACCTTCAAAGACAGTATTCCAGATAGTGCAGTTCAGTAAACTGAGTTGTGGTTCAGCCATGAGAATCTTCAGCATGAATGATGCACATGATCCCTATGAGCACAAGGAAGATGTTATGGGAGAAAACATCTATGTTGGAAATGATGAGACAGAGTCTAATGGGAGAATATTTCAAGATACTCCCCCAGATTTTGCATCCACCATGAGAAGCCTGAGGGTGGAAATACAAAGTTACAGGGCAGATAATGAAAGATTGGTTAAGGCTCAGGAGGAGAAAAATTACCCGAATGCAGCCATGCTGCAAATTTTAACAAACATCCAGAGGCAGATGAACTCTGGGGACAGGACAGTAAGGCCAGAAGGTAGTAAGAGCAGTACCAGAAGGAGAAAGAGATCTCCTAGTGAATCATCTGAATCTAAAGGATCCACTAGGGATTCAAGTTCTTCATCTCATAGGAATGAGAGGAAGTGGCGTTACCATAACCATTCACGTGATGAATTTAAGAAGGCAAGGCCGCCTACCTTCAATGGTGAGATAAAGAATGGTCAAGAAGCGAAAGCTTGGCTTCTTGGGATGAGAAAATATTTCCAAGTCCAAGACTACTCTAGAAATATGAAGGCTAGGGTAGCCATATTCAATTTAACTTGAAGAGCATCCATATGGTGTGAGCACTTCAGGAAAGTAAAGAAGGTTAATGAAAGAGGAATTGTGTGGAAACAATTCAAGAAATATTTCAAGCAGAAGTACCTCTTTGACAGGTACTATGATGACAAGATTAAAGAGTTCCATGAGCTGAGATTGGGACAACATACTATGGAAGAATATGCAAACAAGTTCCTAGAACTTTTTAGGTATGTCAGGTACATCAAAGATGAAAAGGTGAAGATCCAACGTTTCATGAGTGGATTGTCTCAGTCTTACAAAGACAAAATTGATTTTTATGAACCTAGACCTCTTGAAGAAGCAAAAATGAAAGATAAATATTTCTATGAGCAAAGGAAAGGTAAACCTGATTATCATAAGACATGGAAGGACAAAAATAATGAGAAGTCTGACCAAAGGAAGAAAGGTTTCAAACCTTATAACTTCAAAAATCAGCAGAAGCATCCATCACAAGCTGAGAAGTAGTCAGCTAGAGCGATGGGAGAAAATCCTAGAGATCCATAGCAGAATAGAGAACCTCTCCAATGTTGGAAATGTGGAGGAACCCACATGCACAAGAATTGTCCACTTGAGAATGAGAATGCAAGGCCAACTTACAACATTCAAGAAGCAGAAACAGTGGGTTAAGTAGCAAGGGTCGTCCCTAGGATTTATGCAGCACTGGAGGACCGCCAGGAATATCACCATTCAACTGTGGTTGAAGTTGCAGGTAAGATTGTGGAGCAATATGTTTCTATTTTGATTGACCATGGTTCTACTCACAGTTACATTACTCCTAGAGTAGTGGAGATTGGTGCTTTTAAGAAATTAAAGCATAGAAAACCTTGGTTAGTTCAGCTAGCCACTGGAACTAAGAGAAGGGTTAGTGAAGTGGTAGAGAAATGTCCATTAGTCATGAATGGACTGGTCACTTGTGTCGATCTGAATGTTATACCACTTGGTTCCTATGATGTTCTCATTGGAATGGATTGGTTAGAAGCTCATAGGGTAAAGCTTGACTGTTACAATAAGACTTTCGAATGCATGGATGAAGAAGGGAACCCATTAGTTGTAAGAGGTATTCCAAAGGTGAATTCTGTGAGGCAGATTTCAGTGATGCAGTTGAAGAAGTTTTGTAGGAAAGGTTTCCAGTTGTATGCAGCTCATATTTTGGAGGCAACAAAGAATGAAACTCCTAGGTTGGAGGACTTTCATGTGTTGCAGGAATTCAGGGATGTTTTTCCTGATGAGATTCTAGGGCTTCCTCCAAAGAGGGACATTGATTTCATAATTGAACTTGTGTGAGGAGTAGTACCAATGTCCAAGAAACCCTACATAATGAGTACGCCAAAAATGCTAGATTTGAATATGCAACTGCAGGAGTTGTTGAAAAATAAGTATATCAGGCCGAGTGTATCTCCTTGGGGAGCACCGGTTCTGTTTGTAAATAAGAAAGATGCTACACTTAGGTTGTGTATTGATTACAGACAATTGAACAAAGTCACTGTGAAGAACAAATATCCTTTGCCTAGGATTGATGACCTCTTTGATCAAATGAGAGGAGCAAATGTATTTTCCAAGATTGACTTTACCATTAGGTGAGAATAAAGGATGAATAAATTCATAAGACAAGATGCAAGAGCATAGGAGCAACCAAGGACTAGAATAATTATTAAAGAAATACAAAAATTTTTACAAGCAATAGAGTTGGGTCTAATTGTTGTCAATTGAATTTCGTAATAAGCTAGAATTCAATAAAGGATATCGAATCCTTATGCAATTGTAAAATTCTAAGTTTGTTGAGATACTTAGGGAGGATATTGTGTAAAGAGAGATCCTAGCCTTGTATAGTGGATCCGATTCCACTGTCTTATACATTATAAATAAATTATGAGAGAGGGGTCGAGAGGGGGAGGAAGTTCAGAGAGTAGTATTGGGGAGATTAGAAAGTTAATTTTAGGGAGGAATTGGAGAAATTATTTGTAAGTTCAGTACAGATATTGAATACAAAGAATTCGTATCTATTCATGGCTCTAAAAATCTCATGACTGTGTGAAGGTTGTGACTAAATTTCCAGTATATCTCCTCCTAGATTATTAAAGTCTGTGTAATCAATTTGGAATTGTCACAGGTTTCATCTCTTCTTTAATTCACCGGTTTAATGAGATAATAAATTATTTAAAAGGATTTTATTCTTGATCGAATTGATCAATGTAATGATCAACTTCAAGAGGAATCATGTAGCGAGTTTCTAATACTCGTTTGACAACACTAGAAATGGACACAGTGGGAGCAGGACAGAACCACGATTTACAGTGATAACTGAGAAGATGACCATAAAGATGAAATCGCAGATCTGTGGATGGTGAGATCATATGCCTAGTATTGGTATTCATAGAGCAACACAAGTCAAAAAATCCTTGAACTGGGCACGACACTTAACCAAACGTCATTTGCACGAAACTACAACAACATGATAGAATCACGATTTTATGTGACAGGTAAGTACTCTCAGGTTTTCATTTCTTGCAATATAAATTTTGAAACTCCCTAAAAGCTTAATGAATGTCAAATGAAACTGAGATTGACTTAAATCTCGAGCTTGAGAAGGTAATAGAAGGGATTGAAAGCTTGAATTTAATAGTCGATACCATATCTTCTAAGTCTGCACCTATACCCACATTAAGACAACCTTCAAAACAAGGTATGGACATTATGAGTTTGTAGTGGTACCATTTGGTCTCACAAATGCACCAGCTACATTTATGTGCCTTATGAAGAGTGTCTTCAACAGGTATTTGGACAAGTTTTCTCTTGTTTTCCTTGATGACATTCTTATTTATTCTAAGAATGAGCAAGAGCATGAAGAGCATTTGAGATTGGCATTGCAATTGCTCAGGGAGCATCATGTTGGGATATAATAAACCCACTCATACACTTAGGATAAAATAATTAATCAATAATGATTAATTATTCACCCACTAGCTTAATTAGGTGGCACCTTAAAGTCAATGCATACCATCTATATCCTAGGAATTATTTATTTCTGATTCTGGGTTCCTCTAGAATTAGTATACAGGACCATATAGCGGAATCTGCTTTTTCTGCTTTTTCTTCTTTTCTATGGATAAGATAAAAGCTAGTCAACTAGGAAACTGGGAGCTTTTGTTTCCAACCCATCCCCCATTATTTTTTCTCCATTAGCATATTACTTCCATCTCCTTGACAAGTCACTCATGCTTTTGCCAACTCGTGAGGTGCTTGGTAGATTGGAAAGTGCTTTATGGGATTTATCATAATTAATAAGCCTACTTTTATGAGCTAGCTTGAGTTGTCTTCATGCAACTCCCTTTTCCTTTATAAGGATGTATTACTTATGTAATAATATCAATTATCATTTATTGATCATTCATTAATGTGTGTTCATTAATTCTTCTTCTTCTCTCATTATGCTAATTCTCTACAATTCTCTGTGAGGTTAATTGTGTGCTTAGATCCTTAGCCAGTTTATGAAATTCCTTATGCCATCAAGGCCTTAGAATTTCTACATGGTATCAGAGCTACAAGTTTGATCAAGTTTTACAAAGTTGAGGAGCGCTTCCAGTCTCCTATCCCTCTTTGAAGAAGAGCTTGTCTAGCTTACAAGATTTCCTCCTCTGTGAGATTTGCAGGTTTATTTTGCAGGTTCAACTTCGAATGGATTCAAGAATATCAGTTCCTCTTCTTTCTCCATTCACAATCTATTCAGAGTGGAAACAGAAGATGATTTCATATCTAAAGATACAAGGTCTCTATGAGATATCTATTGGAGCTGGTGAAGAATCTTATGAAGAGCCAAGTGACTGGTTGAATGACTGTGACAGAGCAATTGGAGCTATGTACCTATCTATCTCTCCATGCATGGGCTACCTTATTGATTCTATTGATTCCCCAAAGGATCTCTGGACAACATTGGATAGAGTTTTGGGAAAGGACAATGAGGATCCTTCTAGCTATGTGGAGAGTGCCTCTAGCTCCTCAATGATTTCTCTCTCTCAAGATGTCTCAACCTCTACAGTCTCTGATGAAGTTGATCATGAAGAAGCTGCTATTGCTATTGCTATTGATGATTCACTAACACATTCAGTGTTCTCTATGTCTTCTATCATGGATTCTGAGATCCATATGCCAGACCTATCACACCTTGTGCATGCCTCTCCTCTTGATGGTGCACAACCCAGTGATTTCCAGGATGCTTGCTTAGGCAAATAAAGTCCTTCCAGTGTTTTACCACTTACCATACTTGATCCCATGCACTTCTGCAGCTCCTCCATTGTTCTTGGCACTCATTCTCAAAGCCTCCTTGAAGATCTTGAACATCACTATCTTTCCTCCTCTCATTATTCTACCATAGAGGATTCTTTACCAGTATATTCCATGAGTCTACCGTTGTGCCTTTTTTGTGATCTCTTGGATTCTTTGGAAGCTAGATCAACCCATGGAGCCCATGCATTCACACTCTTTGATCCATTGCCTTCTCTATGTTCCTACATGATCACTTGCACACATCCTCTCTGTGTATATGAAGATGGAGACATGATACACTCGCTTGGATAGTTATTCCACCTATCTAGAGCTCATTTCATCTCTACTAGTTCGAAGTTCAAGTCATATCATCATCTTGGAGCTGATTACAAGTCTCAAGATCCTTCAATATTTCCTTCACATCATTGGATTTCAGTTGTTCTACATGGTCCCAGGTTCCATCCTGCAGCTATCTTTGATCCAAGTGAGCAGATTTATCTTCTTCCCAAGAAGAAGATTACTGTAGACATCAGCATTTAGTTTGGAGCAGCAGCAACACCAGCAGTTCAACATTTTTGGTATTGCTTTTCATGTCCTTCTTGAGGGAGGATTTTCCCCTTGAGGTTTTTCCTCTTTCCTCATTTCTTTGGACAAGATCAATTGTAAAAGGGTGACCATAGCCTTGTTGCTGGGCCCTATATGCATCCATATGCATCCATATTTTTTGTCATACCATCATAAAGTCAGGCTTATAGGGGGGTGTTGGGATATAATAAACCCACTCATACACTTAGGATAAAATAATTAATCAATAATGATTAATTATTCACCCACTAGCTTAATTAGATGGCACCTTAAATTCAATGCATACCATCTATATCCTAGGAATGATTTATTTCTGATTCTGGGTTCCTCTAGAATTAGTATATAGGACCATATAGCAGATTCTGCTTTTTCTGCTTTTTCTGCTTTTCTATGGATAAGATAAAAGCTAGTCAACTAGGAAACTGGGAGCTTTTGTTTCCAACCCATCCCCCATTATTTTTTCTCCATTAGCATATTACTTCCATCTCCTTGACAACTCACTCATGCTTTTGCCAACTCGTGAGGTGCTTGGTAGATTGGAAAGTGCTTTATGGGGTTTATCATAATTAGTAAGCCTGCTTTTATGAGCTAGCTTGAGTTGTCTTCATGCAACTCCCTTTTCCTTTATAAGGATGTATTACCTATGTAATAATATCAATTATCATTTATTGATCATTCATTAATGTGTGTTCATTAATTCTTCTTCTTCTCTCATTATGCTAATTCTCTACAATTCTCTGTGAGGTTAATTATGTGCTTAGATCCTTAGCCAGTTTATGAAATTCCTTATGCCATCAAGGCCTTAGAATTTCTACACATCAAATGTATGCAAATATGAGCAAGTGTGACTTCTATAGAGATATAATTCAGTATTTGGGTCACATTATCTTAGAAGAGGGTATATCTGTGGACCCTGAAAAGATTGAAGCCATTATGAACTGGCCCACTCCAAGAAATGTGAGAGATGTAAGATCTTTTATGGGACTTGCAGGATACTACAGGAGTGTTGTAGGTACAACAGATCCCATGCTATTTTGACACGGGAGCCCAATCACACATACGAAGGTAACTTGGTAAGATCCTTCGTGACCTTGTAGGCTTCTATTACATTTTTTATTGACTCATGGGATTCCCTAACTTAACCAAATTTCAAAGAAAATTCATGCTTGACTTGTTAGTTTTAAGATGTGAAAATACTGTTTGTTTTGAAGTGTTTGGTCGTCCCGCATCCCGCAACCTGCAAGTTGTGGAATGCAGGATCTTTTAGTTGGATATTTAAAATTTTCTCTTCCCGCAAATGCGGAATGCGGGAGGTTTTTTTTAGATATGATTTCAGCGATCCGCAATCCGCATCCCGCATTTTACGGAATGTGGGTTGTGAAGTTGTCATTTATTAATCATTTGGTTTGTGTGTGTCCACAACATGCATCCCACAAAATGCAGAATGCGGGGTGTAGAACTGTTTGAATAAAATTTCACCATTTTGTGATTCTGCATCCCACGTCCCACAAAATGTGGAATGCGGGTTATGGAATGATTAATAAAAATTTTGAATTTCATGTTTGGCCCCCGCATCCCGCAAATCCTGATCCTGACCATTCTTTTCACCCTAATCCTACGGTTTGTATTATTACCCATGAATTATAAATATGGTGGTCTTATTTACGATGTTTTCACTGTATTTACCATTGTAATTTTCTCCCCTTCATGAATTTACATCCAGATTTTACCAAGCAATTTCGACAATGTTCACTACGGTTCCAGGTTGGTTATTAAGTCGCTTTCTCACAATTTGAATTGCTTACTGTGCTTCCTTTATAATTCAGTATAATTGTCGGTAGCAGCATTAGAACAAGACATGGAAACATCCAAAACGCCCTGAATTACTAGGAGCAAAAACCTTTAGAAGGACATGTTTACAAAAGACCCAAATTTTGGTGTCTTCTTCGACACCAATGGCCGAGTGTCTGAAACCTACAAGTTGGATTGGTCTCAAGTTTATTCCATCTTTGATAACAATGACCTTTCAGACTTCCAGGGTAATCAACTCATTTATGAGATAATTAGGGACTCCGGCCCTTATCTGATTGCTGCAAGACTGGCCGTCCTCCCTTACAATGATGTAGTTAGATGGATTATAGACCACTCTAATCTGGAAGATCGTTCCTTTAACACTAGTATTGGAACGCAATTGGCCAATTTCTTCTTTGAAACCTTTGTGAGAATTTATGCCCTAAAACCTTTTATGCGGCTCCTCAATGCAGACTTTATTAAATTTGCCAAGTCTAGGTTCAATTTCGACCAAATGCTAAAATCCTAGATGGATGAACTACGCAAGTTCTCCCAGAGGAAAGATGAATTTTACCCCATCAAATGGTTTAAGCAAACTTATTCCCTGCTTGCGGTAATGTTATGCAGGCTTTATGGTCTCCCCAAATTCTCTTACTTCAAGGAAGAATGGGCCCCCATTGCTCACCAGGTCATAACTACGGGTTAATCCTTCCCTTGGGCTTCAATCCTATCAGTTGAACTCAAAAATGCCATACAAGAGTTCCAGAAAGCTACTACTAGGAAGAAGCCCAACTTTTATCTTTCTGCCTTCATTGTGGATATCTTTTGTGTCGAGTTCCACTTCCCCAATATGGGATGGAGTTGGGTATTACCAGCTTCTCATGTGCATATTTATCATTTTGAGCTATGGGATACCAATTATGTAACCATGTTTATGATATATGTGAGAGTTTCCTTGGCCGAGTCTATTTCCTAATTTTCAATAAGGAAGCTCCTGCATTCTCACCTGAAGCTAAAACCTTATAGCCACTATGGGAGATTGGTATGTCGGTGAATCATTCACCTATATCAGGGTTTTTGGTAGCAATGCTGCCCATATGTTGCCTAAGGTCGTGCTGGACAGGTTGGTCCTTGAGGATATTTCATTTTAAACAATCACAGAAGGGATTTATAAAAAAATGTGTTGCATCTAAGAGGAAGGTTTGGCCCAAGTTTCCTATAACCCTTGGATCCTTGAGAATACCTACTTCTACTTGGGCATCAGAGCTTAGTGACCACATAGTGTCACTCAAGCTTGGCTTTGCTAGTAAAAGGCGGCATGATCCCAAAGGGATTGTTGATCTCCACCTCAAGAAAAACCATTTTAAAATAGGATATGCTCATGAAGAAACTCCAGATGACTTCATCTACCAGGGATTTGACACTTTTTCTGAAGTCTTGGTGAGGGCTAAAAGCAAGGAAGAACAAAGTCATATATTGCAATACCAAAAGGAAATCAGGGACAGATTTCAACATTACAGGTCCATGGAGTTAGACATTCAGTAAAAGGTAATAAGAAACAGGGAAGGTAGGGAAGCTAAAGTTACGGCAAAGGAGGCTCTTGTATCCACCAATGCATCCATCGAACCTAGTTCAGACACAGGTAAAGGGAAATCTCCCATGGAAGAAGTTCCCTAGACATCTGTGGAGCAGCAGGTCAAGGCCTATTTGCACACCTCAGAGAAGATCAAACAGAGACTGAGAAAAATGAGTTCAGCACTAGACACTCATGAAGTTACAACCTCTCAGCCAGCTGAAGATGCTCCAGTGACCACTTTGGTTGAAAAGACTCAACCTGTACTAGCACAGATCAAATGGGAACCTCTCAAATGGCTAGAATATTTAATTTCATCTGTCCCCACCTCAACTATAGACTTGACTCATTTAGAGGAATAGGATGAGAGGGTTTCCCTGTGCCTGTTATCGTTGAAGTTGGCAATGGTAATGATTTACTGAATTTTACCAATGGTAGCAATGACAAGTTTTCATCGCCCCCCTTACAATCTCAACTTTATTCTCAGTCTGTCCCTTCCTCTTCTACTGTAATTATCTCATCAATAATAGTTTTATGTTCATTATCTTTTGGTTCTACCGTGTCAACACCTTTTATGACATAGCTTTATCAAAATGCCACTTGTCTACCCGAATCTATTACATCTATTTCTGTGGATATGCCCATTCCTTCATCTATTGTGCCTCCAGTTTTCAAAATTCCATTGCATATCATTTCATGCAGCTTAGTGTCATCCCCTATGACTGAGAAAACTTCAGCAGTTTCACCTCATCACTCAAGACCACTACTTTGCAAGTTTCATCAACTGAAACTTCAATTCTTGACATTTCTTCAACCCTTGAAGTAATTCTTGCTCAAAATGTTACCTCTTCTCCATCCACTTCACCTATTACTATGACTATACCTTCTCACACCACAACTCAAACCACTTCTCTGATATCCACAGGCATTAGTATACCCCCCATTGATTAGATGAGGGATGAATTCAATGAAGATTTTGTAATATCCCTGGGAGAATATCGGTACAGTAAAGCTGATAAATCAGTGGTGAAGAAGGGTAAGAAGAGGAACAAGGATCAGAGTGATATGGACATATCTGTTGCAAATGAAGTTGTGTGGACCTAGCGATCAAGTGACCCGCAGGCATATGCCACATATGATGCATCTGTCTTAGGAGCTTTTACAGGCGCCAATTTTGATGTTGTTAACACTTTGAACCGGGAATTTGACAAACAGAAAGTGGAAATTATCAATTTGAAGGAGGAACTGGAGCAAATCAAGATGCAACATGAGAATAGGTGTGATGAACTTCAAGAGGAGAATGTTGCTCTCCGTGAAGAGTTGAAAAGAGAAAAGACTGTTAATGCCACTTTGGTTCAGAAAGTTGCTTTGTTAGAAAGATAGTGTGAAGATGCAACTTCAAGTTCAGCTTCATCGTTGTTTTCCAAGTTTTCCCAGGAAGAATTTAAAGAGATTTCCATTCGAACCAACAAGGAACATCATGATTTGATCTGTGAGTTATTTAAAACTCTAGATAATATCTTTGAAACTCACATGGTTTTTGACAAGATGTCTGTTGTTCTGGAAGACCTAGTTGAGAAGAGACAACAAGCTTCGAAGGCTTATGATGAAGTGATAGACTAGCAAAGGTACATAAAAGATAAGCCAGAAAATGTCACTTTCCTTACTAATTTCTAGCTTAAGAAGGTCAGGGTTATCTTGAGAGCCTGGGAAGATCTAGATGAGACAGTAGCTGAAGTCATAAAGAAAGCACAGGCCATTTGCAACAAAAGATGGCATGCAGCTGACAACATTATGGATGAATTATCCTTTCCTACAATGGTGCTTATTGAAAAATCCTGTCCACCTGGATTAATGATTGAGCAAGTCGAGAAGCAAAGGGATGAAGGAGAGGAGAATATCAAGAAGCTTGACCACATCAGCATCCACGATGTAGATCAGTTGATCAGAATGCCATTTGCGGTGGAGAGAAAGATCCACATATATATCTGATTTTGGCATAAACTAGCTAAGAATGAGATTGAAGATCATAAGTGCAATGCCCGACTTAGCATTGAATCTGCTAGTTACCCTGATATTGAGGAATTGCTACATATCTGGAAGATGTGGAGAGATTTCTTGGGATATTAGCTTTGTTTAGGTCTGGATCCCCTTTAGGGGGAGATCCATTTTTTTGTAATAATTATTTAAGAGGGTGATCTCGAATGTATTAAGGGGCTTTTTTGGACTTTTGAAAGAAGGAAGATTGATACAGGAGATTGAAAACACGCCTCTGTTTGTTCATATGGTTTATGTAACTTCTTACTGGACTTCAAATCAATGCAGTATTTTCATTTCTTATCTCTTGTCTTTGTCTGAATGAATTTCTTCAAACAGATTTCGATCTTCTTTGTTTCAAATGGACAGATAATGTTGTTGATTATTTACAATTATTAAATGTGTTTATTTAACTTAGATTTATCTCTGTTATTTATTAATGCATTGATAAAGTTTCATAAAATTTATTTTATGAACTGTCTTTATCTATTTCTATGAATAATTGAATAGTAATATTTAGCAGCATAATATGTTTGTTGTTCAACTTACATGTGCTATACAGGTTAATTCAGAATGATAGAATCTTAAGTCACTAACTAATTGATTTTCATTAATTAGATATGAACTAAGCGATGATTTTCTAATCTGATTTACATTTTTGTTGATTGAATGAAAAGTACTTTTCTGCTTACACCTCTGGTTCACCTGCAGATCAACCCAAAATCTTCTATAGGTAGCTTAGGTTTAGCAGGATAATTCTCTTAGCTAGATTTGATTTTCCTTTTCTTTTTGCTGCCTATATTGTTTTCCAATTTGGGAAACAGATCCTTTGTGGATCAAATCCAATCATAAGCTAGCAGAGGCTACAAAATTATTCGTGGGAGATCACTATCCCAAATAGCTCGAGGATAGAACAATATCTGCGTGGGATTATTTGAAGCCTTTGGTTGGGTTTTCTCCATGTGTTTCAAGCCTTAGACACCCTAATCAGCTACATACACAGTTGGGGCTTCAACAAGGAGATTCATTGAAGGATTCTCCAAAGTTGCACATGCCATCACTTCTTTGCAAAAGAAGGGGATATAGTTTGAATGGACATTGAGGTGTGAAGAAAGCTTCCAGCAGTTGAAGAATATTTTCACAAGTGCACCAATCTTGCATTAGAGGAAATTTCAACTCAAAATGGGCCTTTTAAATTTGATTCAAATTCCATGTCATCATGTGTTAGCCAATGAAATTGATTTAAATTTGAAATACTGTATAGGTCTTAAACACTTTTTTAATATAAATTTGGGGATAGGTATCATAAAAAAAGCTACTTTTGTGTTTGTATTTTCGACATATCTCCCCGTGTTTTTACTCAAATTTTGATCGGGAGAGCTCGTTGGATGCGGAATTAAATTCCGCATCCAACGAGTACCCACTCAGTATAATTTTGATGAACCCCACTACCCCAAAAACAAGAAATACCTGAAAAAAATGTGACGATGATGTCATCATCACATTTTTTCAGGTATTTCTTATTTTTCGGGTAGTGGGGTCCATCAAAAGTATGCCGAGTGGGTACTCGTTGGATGCGAAATTTAATTCCACATCTAATGAGCTCTCCCGATCGAAATTTGAGTAAAAACACGAGGATATATGTCAAAAATACAAAGAAAAAATAGTTTTTTTCTTTTCTTTCTCCAAAATTAATAAATATTATTTTATTATTTTAACTATTAGTTTATTAATTCTTTTTAGGAGGCCCATTTTGAGTTGAAATTTCCTCTAATGAAAGTTGCAGACCCAGAGAAAGATTTTGTGGTGTGTACTGATGCATGCTGTCAAGGGCTTGGAGGAGTCCTTATGCAAGACAACCACGTGATATGTTATGAGTCAAGAAAGCTGAAGGAGCATGAGAAGAACTATGCCACTCATGATCTAGAACTTGCAGCCATAATACATGCTCTCAAGATGTGGAGGCATTACTTGATGGGAAGAAGATTTGATTTAAGGACAGACCATTGTGGTATGAAGTATTTATTTGATCAGCCTACTCTAAATGCTAGGCAAGCGAGATGGCTGGAGTTTTTATGTGAGTTTGATTTTGAAATCAAACACATAAAAGGAAAAGAGAATAAGGTATATGATGCACTCAGCAGGAAGGTGCAGGAAATGCATGTGGCATCTCTTAGTATTTTCCAATCAGATTTGAGACAGCAGATTGTTAGTCATACTATTGAAGATGAAATGTGTGTGCAGGTAAAAGACAAATTGCAGCAGCAAAGTCTTGAGAAGAGGTATGAGTGATATAAATTGGAAGGAGATGGACTTCTTACTTATGAAGGAAGAATTTATATTCCAAATGTAGAATATTTGAGGAGAGTTGTTATGGATGAGATGCATCAAGCTCCATATTCTGTTCACCCAAGATATTAGAAGACAATTGCTACAGTTAGAAAACAGTAATTTTGGCCAGGAATGAAAAAGGACATGGTTGAATATATTTAAAGGTGCATGAAATGTCAACAAGTGAAGGTTGAGCATTAACACCCAGCAGGTTTGTTGCAGCCTTTGCCAATTACAGAATGGAAATGGGAAGTTATTTCCATGGATTTTATTATAGGATTGCTGATGACTTGGAGACAACATGATTCCATCATGGTTGTGGTGGACAAGTTGACAAAAGCAGCACATTTTATACCGGTTAAGTCTACGCATAAGATTGATGACATTGCAAAAATATTCATGAAGGAGATTTTCAAATTACATGGATTGCCTAAGGCAATAGTCTATGACAGGGATGTCAATTTCACTTCCAATTTTTGGAAGGGATTGTTTGTAGATTTGGGTACAAAGTTAAACTTCATCATTGCCTACCATCCTCAGACTGATGGGCATACATAGAGAGTGAATCAGGTACTTGAAGACATGCTTCGCATGTATGTGATGGACAAACCAACCAAGTGGGAAGATTATTTACACTTGGTAGAATTTGTTTATAACAATGGACAACAAGCATCCTTGGGGATGAGTCCATATGAAGCTTTGTATGGCAGGAGGTGTAGGACACCAGTGACTTGGGATAATCCAGTGAACAGGGTTGTGCTTGGTCCAGAATTGCTCAAGGAGATGGAGCAAGAGGTTGTAAAGATCAGGAAGAATCTGAAAGTAGCTCAGGACAGACAAAAAAGCTATGATGATAAGCATAGGGTGAACAGAGAATTAAGTGTTGAGGACCATGTTTACCTCAGAGTGAGGGAAAAGAAGAGTTCCTTGAAGTTTGGAAGTTGTGCCAAGATGTCACCAAGATATTGTAGGTCATTTGAAGTGCTTGAAAGAATAGGGTCAGTTGCATATACACTTTCATTGCCTGCTAGCACTAGAGCTCATAATGTTTTTCATGTTTCTTTTCTTAAGAAATATGTACATGATCCTAACCATGTGATAAATTGGGATGTGATTCAGGTGGAACCTGAGGGAGAGTTCCAAATCAAGCCAATGCGCATCCTCTACAGGAAGGTCACAATGCTCCAGAACCGAGCCATAGGGAAGGTAAATGTGTAATGGGAGAACTATGGTCCTGAAGAGGCTATATGCAATATGGAGGATGCCATGCGATTGGCACATCCATTTTTGTTCAATTCTGCAGAACACTGAGGTGATACCAGTGTAGCATTTTGTTCAATTTTGTAAAGCACTGAGGACAGTGCTATTGAAGGGGGAGGGGAATGTAACTCCCCGGTTTTGACCCCATTTGCATTAAATTTATATGATGTATATATTGTAATTAATTGTAGTGTGGAGCTAAAGGAAAAATCCCCACCATTGATTTAGCGTTTAATGTTTTGGCAGTTAAAATCGTTGCTGATGGTATTTCGTGCTAGCCAACACATTATAATTTTGGCATCATGTAAATATGCAATTTAATTAAAAACCCACAACCAGCTATGGAAATGCAACAAATAATGAGATGGGGGCATGATTTCCTAAGGATAGGGGGGATATTTAACCTTTGGGGCCAATGGAGAAAATCCAAATGTCAAAGAGAGAACCCATGAAACAGTCAACTACCTTTCTTGTCTCATTCACCCAATCATTTAATTCTACCAGAAATTGGTTGAAGTAGTTATTGCATGGGGATGGGAAGAGTATGGGCAAGGAAATTCAAATTTGGGGAAAACCCATTTTTGAGTAAAAATGTTTTTTGACTTTTGGGGCAAGTAAACACCCAAAATGCATGCCCATTTGGACATACACCCACATTTTCCATTTTTCCTCACCATTCTCCTTCACGTGGGCTTCCTTCATGCAGCTGAAGTTTCCTGTGTGTTCATCCTTCACGTTGGGAGTCATTTTCCTCATTTTTGCATGCCCATAAATTCGTTTTGGTATTGTTAATTAAGTGGGCAAGGAAGATTTACGTTTTCCTGTATTTCCATGGATTCTTCAATGGTTGGGAACTGTTTTACCATGTTGAGTGGCAAAGAAGCTAGATTCACGTTTTTGGGGTTTCTGGTGGTCGTTTTGTCTCCCGTATTGCCATAGTCACCTTCAGAAATCAGAAATGCAATTTGGGTTTTTGCAGAGGTTGATTTTGGCTCTATGGTGTCATTAAACGATTGTTGAGATCGTATTTCTCTCCTTGGTGTTTTTCTCCATTTGTAAATCCATTTTTGGTTTTCCCAACATTTTTCTAAAGACCAGCAATTGGTATTTTGCTGTATGTGCACCCTTTCCTTGGTTTGAGTTGTTATGCCCCTTGATTTGGTCTGAATCCAGTTAGGAGTGGAAGAGGTAAACTGGTTGATAAATCTAGTGCATGAAGAACCTCACTGAGGGATCTTGAGGGCTGATTAATCCTTACTGCACATCCTGTATAGAACTTGAAGGGAATTCATAGACTGGGGGACTGTACAACAGAGAAGGGGATGATTCCTTGTGTTGGGTGTGTATGTGTTGGGAAAGCCAAGTCAGATATTGTGCAGGTGTCCATAGCTCTATGGTTGAGCTCACTAGCTTAGAAAACAAGCCTTTCCATCCCCTTGGCAGTATGATAAAGCCAAACATAACTTCGGATTGACTGAGTTTTGACATAGCTTTGGTTATGTGTGAATCTGCTTAGTCTCCTTTTCCTTGGGGAATCATGCCTAGCTCGGGGGTGGCAGTGATGCTGAGAGATTGATGAGCACACTAGCCTATGGTTGGGTGGAACGTTGCGGCGACATATCTAGTTGCGGGAAGCTTCATTCGAAGATAAGTATTCTCGTGTAATTACCCATGCAACTGTATTGTTTATATGAATTATGATGAACATGCTCCTTATGTTGAATGTATGTTTGCTTCCACTATAATGTTGATTAATGAAGTTAGAGAATGCATAATTGCATCTTTTGCTTCAACATAATTTTCTGTTTACGTTTATTGGGCTAGTTTCCCAGACTATTAGTGGTAATGTCGCGTCCTCTCGCTGGTAGAAGGGTGGGGACATGACAGTGAGGATCCCATGTCCTATAATGCTGCTCCAAAAGAATGCAATATGCATCAAAATAATAATCAGCCATGTGTTCTTTCATCCAAGAAGTGAATGAAGACCCTCCACCAAAATTTGAACCAAATAAGGAGCAAAGAAAACATGAAGACTTCAAGTGGCTCAAAGAAGTCTCATCAATACACCCATGAATATGTATATCATCATAATGTAACAAATGATGCTGTTGCAAATGTAAATAATATGGCACTCTAGTCATTTCATCATCAAAAGGAGAGATAGGAATCCCATACTCCTCATGTGGCACCTTAAAAAAGAAACCTTTCGCCCATACTTCGTTAGGATGAATCCTGCAAAATGTGGAAGTGTAGGATGTAGGAGAAATAACCAACTCACCCAAAGGATTAGAAAGTGAAAAATTTCATCATGTGAATGATCCATAGGGGTAGTAACATGCATCTCCCTCAAAAGTGTGACACTTTCCTCATATGTTGGTTCCAAGGTAGTGGAATCGTGCATTTCTTCAAAAAGTGTGTAACCATTTTCAAGAGGAAAATGATCCAGTTCCTCTTCCACCACAACAAGTGATTGGATCTCATCAATCTCATATTCAAACACATCAAGAACCTGCAATTTTCCATGTTTCTCATGATCCCTCATGTCATGAGAGTCCTCCAAGCAATCTACCATATGACAATCTGAAACATAGGAGGAAGAACAAGTATCTTGCAACCTCTCAAGAAGTTGCTCATTTTGAATTTTGAGCTTATGAATATCTTCATTATTATTCAAATATGCTTCATGTAACCATTCATTAAGCTCAACCAAATTGTTTCTATCAAAAATCAAAGACATGAAATTACCTTTGGCATTGCACATTTCTCTTTGAATCTTCTCCATGTCTTCAAGGAAGGATGGCTCCTCCAATGAAGAAAATTTCCAACAAGAATTTGACACCAATGCTTTAGTGTCATTGAGTATGATAAGGGCCACATAGATATTCCATTCACTCATCTTCAAATACCCTTCAATGAAGGATGGTTCATCATAGCGAACCTCCTCTTCTTATTTGTTCTTGATTTAATCAACTTATTGAAGTTCAAGTGGTGATGGGTAAGTTGATCTTGGTTCTTCATTATCTGTCACAAGGTATTCATATTTGTGCTTATGATAACTTTGTATTTCAGTAACATTTTCAAATATGATCTCTATGCCAGCAACATAGACTTGTGAGCACCCATTAGTAGGTATTCCTTCATAGTTCAAGGATCCATCAATAGATTCTCTTTGATTTTCACAACCCCCATCGGTAAGGATTGTGTCCTTGTCTTCACCTTTCTCTTCATGTTCTTCCTTGCAATCACCTTGAGGTGATTGATGCTCCACTTCATGAATCTCTGACTCTTCCTTTAATGGTGTATCTAAGCTCTTTTCATTTCCTTTAGAACAAAAATTCTTCCACATGATTTCCTTATAAATGTTTATAGCTTCCTCATTTATAGGGAAGGATAAGTCTTTGCTCTTTTCAAAAGTAGGCATCTTTTTCTTTAATGAGTCCACATCTCACTATTAAACCTATATCCAAACACCCACTCAGCAAAGTCTTCCAAACGATAGATCTTAGATGCCTCTCCCGTCACATTAAGATATGCTTGATATTGTTGGGGTAAAATGTTACATGTTTCTCTCAATATTTCCAATTCATCCTTAGCAGTAGTTCATTTTTTTTTTCACATACAACTTCATAATACACAAGGTCATAAGAATAACCCTCATCCCTTCTGAAATTGTAAGAAATGTTGTAAGATGGCAACTCTTCCTCATACCATTCACATTCTTATTCATATTGCTCATAATCATATTCTAAGGATTCATCATAATAGTAAGACACAGATGAAATTTTTTAATCAATTTATGGTATTAATGCACATGTGCAAGAACCATGCTCTGATACCATTGTAATGTCCCTACTTGGGATTTTGGAGAAAATTAGAATTTGGTAAAATTCAAGCTTAACTAGTCATGACTCTAGGGGGTTCCAACTTTCACCAATGGTCCCGAATTTGAAAGAAAATGGTATGGTGAGTCTTAAAACTGTTAGGAACCCATGTCAATTCTTCTCTTTACTATGTTAGTATATTGTTGTTGGACGCATATGCTTTGTAAGTCGTCCCATAGTAATTGTTGATCCATAGTTTGTGTTATTGTTGTGGGGCGCATATGCTTTGTAAGCCGCCTGTAGTATTTGTTGATCCATAGTTTATATTGGCCCATGGTTTTGACCCATAGTATTGACGCCTATTTTTAGTATATAAGTGTGTATTGAGGCCAAGGAAGGCACCGTGAAGTTATTTTGTATTGAGCTTGCTCAAAGGAGGTTTCCCCCTCGAAGTGGCCTACGATTAATATAAAAGTGATTTTGAGTTCTGCTGCTATATCATGTATTTTGATTACTTGATTGCTGCAGGGTCCTCACATCTGGTATCAGAGCGCTTTCTTGGGCTCGTTGGGTGAAATTTCTGCCCAAATTTTTTTTTTTTCGCTTCTGTTGCAGGTTCGGATCTGGGAATAATCCCTATCCGCTTAACTGTGGGAAGTACTTGGGCATAAGCCCTAAAACTCATTGTAAGGAGTACCACAAGAACCCCGAAGTAGCTGGCCCATTGAGAGGACCTGCCAGCGAAAAGGGCAATGACCCCTACTTGATTGACTAGTTCCCACCCGTGAGGTAAACCAAGAGCCGTCGTTTGTGTCCAAGCAGTTATCAGTTTTACCTGAGCCATGGAGTGAGGGGTGCCCCAATACGCAAGCCGTCAGACAACATTGGTGGCCGAGTGAATCCCTTGAACCAATAGGAAGCCGCACATACCTGGGGTCCATATCTATTTTCAGTTGCACAATCACAGATTTCCTTTGTCCAGAACTGTTGCCGGTTAGTTCCGCGTCATTGCAGATCCATTTGTTGTCGATCACTTCCGCGCCGGTGCAGATTCCACTGTTTTCGACCACTTCCGCGCCATTGCAGATTCCACTGTTTTCGATCACTTTCGCGCCGTTGCAGATCCCTTCCTGAAAAGAAAAAAAAGTATAAAATTCTGTTTTTCGGCCATATCTCCTTGGTTTCAACTCTGTTTTCCCTGAAATTTCACTGACACCTCTGCAATTCCATTCTGCATATTTCATTCCTAAAGACCCTATCCCAAATTCCACTTCCCAAAACCCGAAATCCCACATTTGTCTATTTTTAGGGTTTGTGCTAACTCCTTCGATTTTCACCCAAACGCCTTCAAATTTTGCCACCGTATTCCTTTCCTCATTCTGCTTCTTTGTCCCTCTCTACCAAATTTTCTCATTCTTTCACCCCGCTCCTAAAATCCCCATTTTTTGCTTCCCTGTCCTTTCGACAGTGTCCAAAACTTACTCAAACCCAAATTACCCTTCCGATTTTTTCCCAAATCCAGATTTTCCTCTACTGAAATAGTTTTTGTTTTTGTTTTTCTAACCACTTCCCCTCCCCAAAAAACAAAAAACTCCTGGTTATGGTTGTCACCCGCACAGGAGCAAAAACCATGGAGGAAGCACTTGCAGCCATCCAAGCCAAACTCCAGGAACTGGATGAAAAATTTCTCGGTCTCCATCTTAAGCATTCAGCTATGAACACCAGACGACAGTCCGAGTCTTCATCAACCAATGGGTTCTCTTCTTCCAGCAATTTTCGCGGTCCGAAGCTAGATTTTCCTTGCTTCAATGGTACTGATCTGACTGGATGGATCTATCGTGCAGAACAGTATTTCAGCCTTCATAATACTTTTGATGTCCACCAAGTTCCACTTGCCTCCTTTCATTTGGAATAGGAAGCTCTTCAATGGTATCGTTGGTACATCAAGGCTCATGAAGAGCCAAAATGGCCTGATTTTTGCCAGCTCCTTTTGCAACGATTTGGTCCTAGTGCTTTTGATGACTTCACAGGAGCTCTCACTAAACTTTGCCAAATTGGCACTGTGAAAGAGTATCAAACTGAATTTGAGAAACTAGCTAATCACACTGAAGGATTACCTGATGACTTCTACCGGAGTTGTTTTATCAGTGGTCTAAAGGATGCAATTCGCTCTGAGGTCAAAATGTTCAGTCCCAACACAATGATGGAAGCCCTGGGGTTGGCTAAGTTGGAAGAAGACAAGATGGCAGCCCAACAACGCTCCAAATCCTCTTTTGTTCCCTTCCTAAATATGGTTTCTCAACGACCTCCCATTCCGCTAGCTCCTCGCTCACCTCCAATAGAGCATTTGTCTGAAACAGAGATGCATGCACGCAGAGAAAAAGGGCTTTGTTATAATTGTGATGAGAAATTCAGTCGGGGACATCGATGTGTTCAACAAAAGCTCTATCTCTTGGATGTGGATTCTCCACCTGCCTCTGAAATTGGTGAAGAAGTTTTCGATACAATGGATGCTCCGGTTGACACTCAGGAGCCGCCTACTGACCCTCCATCTCAGGACGACCAGCCCGAGATATCCCTCCATGCTTTAGCTGGATTCAATGCCCCCCAAACAATGCGGGTACGCGGTTACTTCAAGAAGCTTCCTCTTACAATACTCATTGATTTTGGCAGCACTCATAATTTCATTGACCCTCGGATCGCCAAACAAGCTGATTGTTTTATCCATCCTTGCTCCAGCTTTGAAGTCATGGTTGCCAATGGGGGCACCTTACCTTACAAAGGGAAGTGTCGTAATGTGCGTATCTCTATGGGAGATTATAACCTCCGCTCTGACATGTTTGCCTTGACCTTAGGCGGATGTGATGTGGTTTTGGGCGCTCAATGGCTGCGCACACTTGGGCCCATATTATGGGATTTTGCTGAACTTTGGATGCAGTTCTCCCCCGATGGACACAAACACACATTGAAAGGATTACAACCAGGTTCTCTCAACATCATCAGTTCACGTCGCATGGAAAAACTCCTTAAGAAGAGTTCCCATGGTGTCATCGCTTAGCTCCATTCCATTCAAATGCAACCATCAGCGGCCCCCACTACTCCTTTGGATATCCAACAAATTTTGGATCGATATACAAGTGTTTTTGCTGAACCAGTGGGACTTCCACCTTCACGACCAGAGGACCATCATATTCATCTCCTTCCTAGCAGCATTCCTCCCAACATCAGGCCCTATCGCTACCCATTTCACCAAAAAACAGAGATTGAACTCCTCGTTAGGGACTTACTGAAGCAATGTATTATTCGCCCAAGCACAAGTTCCTTTTCTTCACCAGTTCTTCTTGTCCGCAAAAAGGATGGGTCATGGCGCCTCTGCATTGACTTCCGAGCACTTAATCACCTCACCATCAAGGATAAGTTTCCAATTCCTGTTGTTGATGAGCTTCTTGATGAGCTTCATGGTGCTCAATTTTTCTCCAAGTTGGATCTTCGCTCTAGGTATCATCAAATTCGGGTTCATGAGGATGATATCCCTAAAATAGCTTTCCGCACACATGATGGCCACTATGATTTTTTGGTCATGCCCTTTGGTCTCACTAATGCTCCTTCCACATTCTAGGCCTTGATGAATAAAATATTCTGACCCTATTTGCGGCAATTCATTCTGGTATTTTTTGATGATATCCTCATCTACAGTAAAACATGGGCTGAACATCTTTAGCATCTGGCTCTTGTAATGCAACTTTTCTCTGA
Source organism: Pseudotsuga menziesii (assembly GCA_001517045.1). Lineage (NCBI taxonomy): Eukaryota > Viridiplantae > Streptophyta > Pinopsida > Pinales > Pinaceae > Pseudotsuga > Pseudotsuga menziesii. The sequence continues at coordinate 441,217 of LPNX010145283.1, forward strand.
TCATCATCTCCATGCCAAAAATTCTAAATGTGTTTTTGGCCAAAAGGAAGTTGAGTATCTCGGGCACATTATCTTTGCACAAGGGGTTCGTGTGGATCCTGCCAAAATCGCTGCCATGAACAATTGGCCGCCTCCTAAGACACTCAAGAGCCTTCGTGGTTTTTTGGGGTTGACT
>LPNX010145283.1:442206-456118 GCA_001517045.1 Pseudotsuga menziesii
ATATAGTCATTTTTGTGCTTTCAGCCATCCATATACAGCCTCTTCCGTTGCTCAAATTTTCCTGGACCAGATCTTTCGTCTTCATGGAATGCCTTCTTCCATTGTCTCGGATTGTAATGAGACTTTCACCAATCATTTTTGGATAGAACTCTTTCACCACACTGGCACCAAACTGAAGATGAGTTCAGGTTATCACCCCCAAACGGATGGTCAGACTGAAATTATCAATAAATGCTTGGAAACTTATCTTCGTTGCTTCTCCTCTGAGCAACAACATCAGTGGGAAAAGTGGCTCCCTCTCGCTGAATGGTGGTACAATACCTCTTACCACACTGCCTCTAAAATGACTCCATATGAAGCAGTTTATGGTCAGGCACCACCAATTCTTCTTCCTCACACCCCCAGCAGTTCTCCAGTTCCGGCAGTTGACGCGGTCCTTCGAAACCGCGATGAGGTTCTTTGCATTTTGCGCGAAAACCTTCACATGGCAAGAAATCACATGAAGCAACAAGATGATCAGCACCGTTCTGAGCGCACTTTTGAAGCCGGTGATATGGTTTTTCTTCGTCTCCAGCCTTACAAGCAATCCTCACTAAAACTCAAAGGGTGTCATAAGCTCGCTCCAAAGTTCTATGGGCCATATAGGATTCTTCAGAAGATTGGGTCTGTTGCTTATAAATTGGAATTTCCGCCTTCTTCCCGCATTCATCCAGTATTTCATGTCTCTTGTCTGAAGAAAGTTCTTGGCACCAACATCAAAGGCCAAAATATTTTACCAGAACTGGATAATGAAGGATCCATCTTTTTGGAGCCGGAGGCTGTCCTCAATAAGTGCACTCGCCAGCTTCGCTCTCGCTCTATCACAGAGGTCTTAATTCAATGGCACGGAATGCAGCCCGAGGATGCTACATGGGAACCACTCCTTCAGATTCAGCGACAATTTCCACATCTAAAGATTTGAAGACAAAGATTTTTCTAAGGGGGAGGGGATGTTAGGAACCCATGTTAATCCTTCTCTTTACTATGTTAGTATATTGTTGTTGGACGCATATGCTTTGTAAGTCGTCCCATAGTAATTGTTGATCCATAGTTTGTGTTATTGTTGTGGGGCGCATATGCTTTGTAAGCCGCCTGTAGTATTTGTTGATCCATATTTTATATTGGCCCATGGTTTTGACCCATAGTATTGGCGCCTATTTTTAGTATATAAGTGTGTGTTGAGGCCAAGGAAGGCACCGTGAAGTTATTTTGTATTGAGCTTGCTCAAAGGAGGTTGCCCCTTAGAAGTGGCCTACGATTAATATAAAAGTGATTTTGAGTTCTGCTGCTATATCATGTATTTTGATTACTTGTTTGCTGTAGGGTCCTCACAAAAACATCCCAAAGTGGTTTATGGACACTTTGTATCTGAATTTATATCTCTGCAACGTTGTTTTGGGTTAAGGAGAAACAATGCAAATTTACTATGAAAATGTGGTCAACTAGTCCTTCTTGGTTTAGTTCCAAACACCATTGAATATTTCCAAAATTATTATGGAGGGATCCTATGGGATTTAACACATACTAACATACCTCAAACACTCAATGGTTGACTCAAAAGTTCATTTTTACATGTTACTCAAGTTTGTACAACTTTGGCCAATTTTTGGCTTTGGACTAGTGAAACCCGAGTTGACCCAAATGCACCCAAATGACTTCAAACTCCGTATGAAAGAGATTGAGGGGTATTAGGAAATCCTAATGCATAATATTAATGCTCATTCCCTTTCCAATTTATTTTTCACTTTGCTTTTTTCCATAGGGAAAGAAGGACAAAAACTCTAGGAAACTGATGTTAAGACCCCTAAGGGTAGATGACACTTTTGGCTCTCCAAAAGCAGTACGAACCTCCCAACTTTCAAAACAAAGTATGGGGGTGAATATCAGACATTGGGGGATTTAATTAATCATGGATATTAGTTCTTCAAACTAGTTATAAAGTACAACATTCATATGATAACTCTCAGTAAAATTGCGTAGGGGAGAGTGACATTGCTAGCTCCATTTTAACTCATAAAAAGTACATGAAATAGTTCAGAACATGACATGATGAACGTATACCATCTACAACATATAAGTTGCATCCTCAACAACATTTAATATCAGATAAATTCCTTAATACATATCAGTTATATAAATCCTTCGAAATGGAATCCAGACACATGAAAACTAGTCATTCGAACTCATGGGAATGCAAGCCTTTCACACGTGGATTTATGATAGTTCGACTTACAGAGCATATGGACACAGGATTACAGAGCCATGAATCATATATTTCTTCCCCATCATCATCAAACTCATAGAAATGTCCTCATAAAAATATGTTATGCAACTCTTTCCAAAATGGAATCCAAATACATGAAAACTAGTCATTCAAGAGCATGGAAATGCAAGCCTTTAATACATGTATTTCTGATATTTCAACTTACAAAGCATATGGACATGAGATTGCAGAGCCATAATTCATATTACACAGCTTGGGAATCAAATATACTCAACAAAGCGCAAGCACCATTCCAACAAGTGTGTCCTCAACATGAGAGTGTGGGGGAATGGAGAAGAAGGAATGAGAGAATAGGGGAATAGCTGAGAATTCGACTGTATGGTCCTTCAACCTGCAACTAAAACTCCTTAATTAATATCCAATGAGAGGTATGAATGTCCTATCTATCAAACAACTTGGAAAGGAATCCAACTCCCTTGAAATTGGTTCACAAGCAGGGAGAGTGAACACTCACCGTGCAATGGACAAGCAAAAGCTCTCCAAACTGCCAAAGGCCAATTAACAAATCATCTAAATCCATTCTTATTCCTCATGACATCCTTTTATTAACTTCATGAGGCTTCGGCCTAAGGTTGAATTTACCTCCATGGGATTCCTCCAACTCATCTTAGTGGTTTAGTAACTCTCATGACATTTGTCTTCCTCTTCATGCTCCAATTCTTTCCCTAATTTGAATGGCTACCTCTAACTCCCAAATTCGACCTCTTAGTGGCTATTTTTAGCCTTGTCATGTAATATTTGTCATATGTATGCAATCAGGTCTACATTTGTCATACTTGTCATAGAATCTTTCATCATTTGTTGTCATAGAGTGCATGGAATCTCCTTCCAAGTGGCACACCTTGTCTTCTAGTCTCTTCCTCTTCTATGGGAGTTACTCTCCTTTACCTATTCGAATTCATTGGCTCATTATATGATATTTGACACCACATCACCCTCCAATAACGTTACATTACCCATGTGTTCGAATTTGGATGAAGATCATGCCAAGTGTGTGGGGACTCTAGTCATCCAAAGGCTCCACAAGCTTCCAAGTGTCTTCATGAACCCATGCCACTTTATTTTCTTAGCATTTATCATTTATGTGACCCATTTAAATGTGAATATGGTTAACTAAAGTCCTTTTGGGTCCCAAAACCCCTTATTACCAAATTTATGTCTCCATCTCAACATAGGGAACTAGTAGGTTGGTGGAACATTATTTGCAAGTAGTCTTATTTGGAAATTATTTAATTGGGGACATGACAGAAAACTCGATTGAGCTGTATAGAGTAGACGAGGAAAGATTAAGGTAGACCAAGGAGAAGAATTTACAAAGAGTTCCCTCGGTGTATGAAAGAGATGCAAGGTAGGGTTTCCCCTAAACAGAGAGAAAAACCTCGAGAGCAAAGAGCATTGGGAGACTCATAAAGTGGAACAATATACTATAGATTGAGAAAGATGAATAATGAACTATACTTTTCACGAGGAAGGTGGAGGCCAAACTGGTAATTGCCTTTGTAGCTTTCCATGCCCAATTCCATTAAAACCCATTCACGACATTAACAACAATAGAACAACCATAATTAGAGTTGCCATCATGGAGTAAACCATCAAACAAGAGTTTGTAGTTACTAGACCACCATTGCAAGGATGATGCCCTAAAGGGGTATAGAGGTAATGTATGCATCCTACTTTCCGAACTACTTCATGCATGTCTTTGAAGTATACATGTAGGGAGTATGTCGCCACATCCCCATCTTAGCACAGTGGTCAGGTGGAACCCTCCTACATCCCCATTCGAGGGTTCATTTCAATTATTATTATAATGGTATTTCATTTCAATTATTATTGATTTTTATTGTCTAAATGATTGTTATATTAAAGTTTCATCTTAGCTACTAAATCACATATTTAATAGATAATTCACAATTGTGATGACTTATTAGGGAGATATACAAAGATAGAGTAGTGGAAATGTAGATAACATGGGTTTTAAGGTTTTAGCTAGAGCTTTGGATGGTAGCACTTTGGAATGTTTTTTTTACTCGAGGCACTCTGATTTGGCTTTTGGATGACAACAATCTATGGTGTGGAGTTCATATACGGTGTTGGAGGTTCTCTGGACTGGCTTCTCAACTCAATGATACTCTACTATATTTGAGCTTATGGACAACAACACTCTTAACCTATGAATATGTGGGGTTTCTGCTCAACAAGGATATGGTTTCTGTTTACTATGTCATGGCTTCTAAATGGCATCACACTAATCATGAATCTAAGGGTTTTATATATGGTGTTACCAATTTATCCAAAATAAGAGAGTATCTTTAAAATGTTCCATTATGAGGTTCCTTAACAAAAGGCTTGTTTATCCTATATTACAACCTCTCTTGAGACTGAAGTGGTGGTAAACTTCTTAATGTGACCATGGTCTATGCGATAACAATTGGGAATGCCTTCTCCCCAACTACCCCCACTCTCTACATTTCTACGAACTCGCTTTATGTCTCGAAGTTTGGTTCTCTGATGGTAAGGATCACATTCTCACTAGTGAAGTTATGATCGATACTATGACCCTACACTATAAAGGTGTGACCCTACATTATAAAGGCAACCTATATTTTCACTCTCGGTTCTTCAATCCTTGATTTCTGCTAAAAATAAATTATTCGTGGATCTCTTTTTCCTGTGCATGTGAGAGTTTGTGGTATTAGGGTTTTCGCCTTTATGGGGTTTCCATCTTTGAATATATATATTTTCTTTAGGGTTTATAAAGAATGTCTACAAGCCCCTATGTTAAATGGATATGGTCACCTATTTTTTTTGGTTGTTAGAGACTACTTTTCCTTCCTATATGGGAGGTTTGGGCTCATTAGTTATTAGTTTTTTATTGCGGGATTTCATAATTCTATATTTTACTTCATCTTAATCAAACTTGTTAAGCACTTTAATGTTCTTTAAAGCTCAAACAATATTATAACAAATTTGATGTTTTATTTCGTACACGTATGCTCAAAATGTACATTTTCTTAAATACAAATACAAATATTAATTTTTTATTTAAAGAAAACTAAAAATTATTTTTTTAAAGTTAATGTAACCTATTATTTTATACTAAGTAAAATTTAAGAAATTACTATGAACTATTTTAGAACAAAAGGTTGATTATGTTACTTTAATTATTTCAAATATAATTTGATGTTTATTAGAAATTTAAATTTTTGACATTTTGTGAAGTTTATATTAATTGTATATAAATATTTGATTGTTATGGAAAACATAATACTGGTTTTGTTTATAATAATCTTAATAATATTATATATTTTTCAAATCATTATTTTAAAATTAATGAAGGTGAATGATGAAACTCAAGATTCATATATATATTTATGGTGATCATGACAATGATGGTTAATGTCCATAAGGGGTGGTAGGAGGGGGAGGGGTTCTCTTTAACCCCGATGGAGTCCAGGAAAAAGTTTATTCATGGGGTCTCAGAGAAGAAACAAACAATGTTGTTGAAGCTCTAGCTCTTTGGCAAGGTCTCTGCCAAGCCTGAGCCCAAGGAATCTCGGAAATTACTGTGATTGGAGACTCAAGATTAATCATTCAAGCCTTGACAACCAATTCCCCCCCAACTCAGATGAAGATCCAACAACTGATAAAAAAAGTTCAAAGCTTATCCAAATCCTTCAGAAAGATAGATTATTTTCATGTATTAAGAGGTTTAAATGATAAAGCAGACCTGGCGGCAAAAGTTGCTTCTTCCTTTAGCAAAGGAAATCTAGTTCCAAATGGGACTAACTCTTTTTTTCAGATTCCATAAGACCATGGACAAGGACCATGGGGCTTACCACATGGCTCTCCCACGTGGAGCCTGCCTATCCCATCTCCTATCATGGCGGCTCGTGGCGAATTAATTTTCCTCACTTCGGCGCGTGGTTTGATGCATGCGTCCATTAAAACAGGTTCAAGAAGTACAATTCGTATCCTTCAGATGTCAGGTAAGATCACGTTAAACGAGTTAGGATGCAACTCGAATTTGTTCTGTCCTCCTTTGATGTTCTTCCTCCAACATGTGACCTGTTCAATGGATTATACCACGATTTAGGGCCTAATGAGCTCTAAGGGAGATTTAATAGGAGGTAGTCTGGTATTGCGAAATGTCTGTAATCCACATATCAACACAATTTATTGGTTGCAGAGAAGAAGTTCAGCTGTGGTTTTTTGGTTCATGATTTTATCAGATTCCATAGACTCCTCCTTTGATTCAACCGCTTCCTCTGACCCTACTCTATCAGTCGTCGATGAGTTGAGAGAAATCCGTAGGAAGGTTAAGAGACAGAAACAATATCTGTAGCAAATGGATGTTGAAGGAGGAGGGGGCTTAGAAACAGTGGATAGAGATATGTACCAGCTCTGAGAAGAGTTTGCAGAATCCATTTCTCAAACCGAACGGGCAATGGCAGTGATGCTAGCCAAGCTGGAACTCCGGTTTGATAAACTAGAACTTCAAGTGGAAATGATGGCAATGGAGAAAGGAGCGAACACTGCAAATTCAAGACCTTCAGCTTAGAATTGTGGTGGCCAAGGAAAATAATTCAGGATCCCCATGTGGGTTTTTGTTTTGTGACTTTTTGTTATTTTTGTGTAAGGGTAGTCTCAATCGGTGTAAGGGTAGTAGTAAGCTAAGTCTGTGACATTTACTATTTCTGTGTAAGGGCAGTGATAATTTGTGTAAGGGTAGTAGCAAGATAAGTTTTTTATGTTTTCTGGCAGTTGTTTAGTTGTCTCCAAATGGCAGTTTTGAACTATGTAGATCTCTTTACAGTGGTTACATCACTGCTTGATTAATACAAACTATATCCACTCTTGTAAAAAAAAATGATAGTTAATGTCCATCGAGACCAACTTTGGTCTATCGAACCTTAAGATAAAAGAAAGAGATTACTCGGTTTATTGTAACATTTTATTCCTATACTAAAAAATCTTAGAAAGAAGCGTGCCAAGATCACCGTACAATTTTTGACAAGTTAGAAACCGAGGGGGGTTAGTAGAATAATACATATATTGAAACTGTGATCTAATGTGGGTGTACGCAGGACACTTCAAGAGAAAGTGACTTACATACTCAACGATCTTAGTCTCAGAGAGTTGGAAGGTCCTTTCCTCCCACGACGGTTTAGGGACTGTCCAGCGCCCTGTTTCATGACGTAGCTCATGAGAGTTTGTTCTTATTTTGGCTCTATTAGTTTTCTTCTTCGAGATAGTTAAAATAGAGAGATACTTTTGGTCTACAAGATTAGGGTTAATAAACTCCTTATAGTATCTTAATTTCCTTTTAACCTGTAACTCCTTTTTGCTCCATATTTTCTCTTTAAACTTAAAAGTATAATATTTTTAATGTTATCGATATTTTGCAAAATAACATTTTTGTCAGTCCTCCAATGTTTTAACCAAGCCAAGGTGTCTCTATACCAACCTCTCTTGAACCGCATGTGGCATTGACAAGATTTTAAAGCAATTTTAGGGAGTCTCTGGTCTCCCATGTTAATTATCTTATACTTGTACATCATGTACCTAGTCATAGCGATGCTCTCGATGGGGGAAAGACCCGCTTCTATTAGGAGAATATGGTAAGGCGTATTACTTTTAATGCTTAGGTTATAAGTTATAAAATGCTTTTGGATTTGCTCAATCTTTTTCTAGGATTCTCTAGAGATGTTGCAACCCCAAACTTCACACTCGTACAAGATAACGTGAAAATTTGCATTATTTGTTATGGGAATTTTTTTTAATTATTCACAATTTTATTATTAATAATTTTTATGATATAAAGTAATTTATAGATTATTTTTATTTTTAAAGAAAATATAAAGAAACAAAGAAATAAAAATAAATAAATGATATAAATATATTGGTTTATTTTTAAGAAGTTTTAAAGTTAACGAACAACATTTATGCCAAAACTTGAGGGAACTAGGTGGATTTGACCTTGTAACCTCCTTGAACATTATGGCTTAAGCATGGAAAGTTAAACCACTTAAGCTGACCCTTAGGTTTGTGTGTGTGTGTGTGTGTGTGTGTGTGTGTGTGTGTCCCAAATGGGTTAGATTCAATGGTGAAGAGTGAGAAGTTTTTCCTTAGTGGGAAAGGTTCAATTCCCCTAAGTACTTTTCATGGAACAATGGCGCCACCTTAAACTTGTGGTTGAATGTGTGGTTGCACCAAGAGGGATTGTATTGCTTTATCTTATGACCCATGCACATAAATGGATCCAAAATCATCTTATGTCCTTTAAGCTAAGAGTGTAAGGGGTTAGTTCAATTGATTGACACCAATGTAGATGGGCATTTGACTAGTTCCAACCCAACAATTGCTTAGTTTGAATCCAGCTGTGTGAGGAACATTAGTCTAGTCTAATGAGTTTACTAAGGATACCATCCATGAATGTGGGGAAGCATCCTTGGGTTTCCCTACGAGTTTTTTCTTGAATAATCCCAAGGGGTTAGCTTAACTAATTGTTCTCAATGTTGCTAGCCATTTCTCTAGTTCCATGCTAACAAGTGTCCAATTTGAATCCTTATAGGTTAGGTGCATTTCTACATCGATGGATTTACTAGGGATGTCATCCAAGAATGTAGAAAAGAATCCATTGGCTTCACCACAAGGTTTTCCTCTAACCCACCCTCACACACATACATATATCCCCAAGGGTTAGTTCAATTGTAAGATTCTCTTGTATGAAGTCCATAGATATCTCAAGACCCATTCTCCTTAGATCCTTTGGGATTCCAATTGCCTTTCCATTTGGTTGTTGATATGCCTCTATGATCCATCCAAAGATTTTGGGGAAGATGGGTGTTCCCCATGAAGTTACTTCTTAAGGAAAAAAATAAAAAAAATAACATATGATTTAGTTATATCTCTATATAAATAATGGGATATGCCTGAAGGGTTTGTTCAATCAATTGATATAATCCACAAAGGCCACAACGAAGTTGTGAGATTTATTTTGATGAATGGGTCCTTTGAGGCTACTAGTTAATTATTCAACATATGGTTCCATCCAGATGTTCAACGGAGCGAGGGGGGAATTCCATGAAACATTCTTCTAAAAAATATATAAATAGTGATATACATGAGGAGCCATGTAAAATTGTAGCAAATTTTTCTAATTGAAGAAATCTAGCGATACAAAAAGCTAGACTTCCTATTAATTTAGATCTTTGAACAAATTTTTGATAATATGAGTCAATTTATAACTAAATAAAATCCTTAAAAGCATTGTTGAACCATACATAAGTTTTGGATCATAATAAAACTCCCTCCTACTTGAAAATTTTGTCAAATTCTTTTTAGATTTATGATTGAAAAAATAATCCATCTACTATAAAATTGGCTTAGGATAAATACAAAATATTTCTATCATTTTAGGACCTTCTTTCCACTCTTCAAATTTAAAAAAAAAATCTACAAATTATGTAAACATTTAAAATTTCTATAATAATATTTTAAGAACTTCCAAATTTTTTAAATCGTCATCATTGATTTGGAAATTGGAATCCCTTATCTTTATAAATATATAAAACCATAATTTATATCCACACTTCTACAAATATGGTATTCAAAAGATTTACTTAATTGTGAAATTTTGATTTTTTTTAATTATTATAAATTTATTGTATAACTTTTTTTTAAATAAATAGATATGTAAAACCATCCTTTATATCCACATTTCTATAGAAAATTACTAATTTTGAAAATTTGATTTTTTTTAATTATTATAAATTTTATATATGACCTTTTTAAAATAAATTAACTTTTATCATTTAAAAGACTTCAATTTTTTTAATTTAAAAGAATTTAATTTTTTTAATTTAAAATATGAAATAAACATTTATTTTTCTAAAATCAAAATAAAATGGTAAAGCTTTTAGAGAGTTCATATAATAATTTGATAAATCAAATCAATTTTTATCAAACACTTTTAGCCTCTCCAAAATGGTAACACGTTGTAATTTAATTATCATTTTTTTTCCTATTTAACAAAGTGGATGTCAATTCCAATAATGCTTCTAAGTATTCTCAAAAAACAGATTAACCTGACTTGTATGGATTTTGGCTCATTGAAAAAGACAAATATGAAAAAATATAAAATTATTAGTAACCTAGATATATACATTTTTGGTCCATTGAAAAAGACAAACATTAAAAATATAGAATTATTGGTTATTCATCAAATGAAGTGGAACTTTCCTATGAAATATACCTTTTCTGGTTAAAGGAGAACTAGAAGCCGATCTCCTACTCCTTACACGACATTTGCTTGACTTTGACGGTTACTTTTGACTAACCGCCCATCTCTATTGATTCACTAAGAGATAATATGGGGAGGGGAATAATGGAGTGCCATGTGGTATCTACAGTATCTATTGTCTTATGTGATGCGTCAAAATTAAATTTTAGTAAATTCAAATAAAATGCAATGAAACTTAAGAGTTCAATTTTCAAAACCATTTTATGAAAAGTGTATTATGTAAATTGTATGGAGTTGTTTTTGAGGAGCAATCTATGTTGCATTGTGGTTAGTGGTGAATTTATATAATTTTTTTAAATTATTTATACTGATAAAAAACTTAGCTTTGATTAAAATTTCTTATTGTATTAAATTTTCAGGAGTTTTATTGTGTAGAAGTTTTTGTTAGTTGCTGGTCTGTTGGATTTTGGTATAGGCATATTTGGTTGTGCATCAATTTTGTTGAAATTTTTATTAGACGAGAAATTATTGTTCTGTTTTTTATATGGTTGTGGTTTAAAATCAGATTGTTTGAGAAGGTCTTAGACTTGTTTTTATTTGTGCTTATGTTTTCAATGATAATATACATCAGAATATTTTCGAAAGTTACAAATACATCAACACTCACTCTTAATTAGGATATGATCAACACTAATACTCTAACTATCATTATAAAAATATCAATTCTATATATAAGTATCAGCAATATGCTGAAAAATGGACACTTTACTGATCGTTGAAGTTCAAACAACTTGAGATTCAACAACCAGCAAAACACTAACTACAACATTTATTCAATGCAGCGTTAATACTGATTGAAAAGTGCTTAATGTTTTCCTATAATTATGGAAAAAAATTATATTGATTTGACCATTACCGTTAACGAACACCCAGCTTTTCTTCCACATGGCAAGCTCTCTGAACCCCGATTTCTCTACCACATGGCAAAAGTCTCCAAATCCCTAGACATAGAGTAGACGTGAGAAATTGGAATAGGTTAATGAGATAAACAGATAGTAAACCTGTACACCAGATGATACTTATCCTAAATAATAGTGCAATGAAAATTTGATGAACAGGTGGAGGGCGGACGGGCATGAAAAAGTTGGGTGAATCTTCTTATCTTGTGGGTCATGTCCATGTCCTGTAAACAAGTCAATAATGTTTTTGGGTAAGGAGGAGAGAGAGAGGATTCTTGAATTGAATTGAATTTGAATGAATTCTATTCCATCCCCACATGATGGACGATATATCCGGAATGGCCCAGCAACACAATACAACTCAACTTAAAATCCTAATGCGTAGAGAAACCTACCTCTCCTCTATATATATACGAATACATGCATCCCCAATTCAATCCATCTCTTCTGAGTTCTCTTGCATTTGCATGCTCTTTATTTCTGTATTAGGTGTGAATTGTGATGGAAGGTTCAGGCTCTGGCTCTCGCTCTAGTTCTGGAAGAAAGGGTAGGGCGTCCACTACGTCTCCTTTGCCTTCTTCATCGATTAGTGATCTATTTGGAGGGGAGCGTTCGGCTCGCGGGACAAGCGGAGGCCTGTTGGGATTGTTGGGAAATTCCAACTCCAATTCCAGGTCTCTTTTCACTCGCCAAACGCATGGGGAGGAGGAGGTATTGTATTTGTCAACCCAATCTGGAAATGGAAATAATCGTTGGCTCAATTAATCATGACCTGCAATTGGACAAGAATTGCTCATTCATTCGTTTATAAATTCTTTACAAGTTTTCTAGTTTGACCTTATAAGTCTTTTTTTAAAGGTTGCTTGGTATATATATATATTCTATGAAATGGAAGTTTTAATTATTTGAAGTTATGGAGGTTTGCTTGCGTTCTGATTTGTCATTGCTATTTCCAAAACTTGAGCTTTAATTCTCAAGAGAGCTCACTCTCCATGTTTCTCTTGAATCTTGATGCTATATTTTGTAAGGATCCATGATCTTGCTTGTAATATTAAGTCCCAGTGAGTGAAAACCATGGGAGAAGGGGGGCACGCCTGCACCTATTGGGCTTTTACCTATAACCCTCCTTAGTCGGAAGGTGATTTGGAGAATGCTCTGGGTCACCATAATCGCTATAGGTGAACTCATGAATGCAGTGCAGACCTTTCAAGAACCCGTTGGTGGTGTGCTTGTAGACTTCGCAATTAACCACATTGAGATCGTCGATGTGGGCGCATTGCAGACCTCCCAAGCAGCCATGGTTCTTCCTCCCAAGCAGTCATGGTGAGAAGAGAGGTGCCTAATAAACATGGAGTTAAATTTCAGCCATGAGCTTTACCAATCCAATCTCTATGACCTTGGGGAAGATCTCAAATTTAAATCTCAATGACCTTGTTCTACAATCAAATATCTATATTTTTGGCCTTGGGGTAGGTCTCAAAATCAAATATCTATATCTATGGCCTTAGGACTAGAGGAGGTTCCCATTTTCCTTGAATATGATGCTGTTGCTTCTGCTGTTATGCATTTCTCATAGAACCTTTAGAGGTTTAGTCGAGTTAAGATGAATGGTGTTCTTTCTGAATATATGGAAAGGTCCTTCTTAACATTGCAGAGCGTTTTGGCTCTCCCAAAGCCCATCATCTAACCCACTTACTTTTATTTTACCCTTTGCATTGGCATCTGCATGAGATCTAAATGGCATTTGAGCATAACAACTGAGCTATATTTTGTTGACAGTATTAATTGTGTTAATGGCATGGAGTCTCTTGTAGACATACAGAGAGTCGTCAGTATATTAAGCTTTCTCCATGGAGGTTTGCATTTAGGAGTAGAGTAATACTAAAATGTCCCTGTTCTACCAGTTAAAGATTTTTGAGTGGAGGCTAATTGAGTCTTGATTCAACTGCAGACAATGGATAGCGCATCAACTAACCCCGATGGAACCGGAGCACAAAGAAGTTCCAGTCAGGGGCATTCAGTTGCAAGAACCAGTCAAGGTCTAAATGGTATGCAAATGTTTTGGTTCTGTTTCTAGAGCAATAAATACTGAGTTTTTTTCTCTGTTAAATTCATCTACAAAGGAAGCTTCTGAGTTCGCATCCCATTAAGCTTCATGTCTGTGCTTGAATTATGTAGAAGTGAAGATCCATGGGGTATCAGTCTCTATGTTATGTACTTTTTTTTTCCTTTGAAAAAATAGAGTAGACATGATCCTCCTGGTATTTTCACTGCCTTCTAGTTAAAATTTTAGCATACCACCTAATTCATGCCATGTCTCATGTTCAATGCTACTTGTTATGAAAATTAAGTGCTGGAAACTATAGCTGCCAGAGATATCCTTAGGGA
>LPNX010145283.1:458362-503731 GCA_001517045.1 Pseudotsuga menziesii
AATATGTTCTTTGAAAAACTTATCTCTTTGGATATGGTGAGGGAGGATATTGAAAGCCTAAGATGGCTTCTACTTTAAATGTACTGTCATAGAAAAGTAAAGCTAATGACTGAGTACTCCCATTTTCAGAGGATACACGATGAAGATAAAAAGTTGCTTACTATTTATCATCAAGTGTGCAAAAACAATATAAATACTGGAGAAGTAGCAGGTGGATCATCAATAAAAAATGGCAGTATGTTAGTCAGAACTTGAAAAGCAAAAACCGTTATGGGAACTCTTTTGAGGATAAGATTCTTCCAGGATAAGTCATCCCAGAGTGAGTGGGCGTTATGGCTCGGATTTCATGGAACCCACCTGGCCATTACCAAGCATACGATGTTCAACACTAGATTATATTTGTTTTAAAGTATAAAGGCAATCTTGTAGATCATGGCTCCCTAGCCAGCAAGTCAGATTTTAGCATTATCAGATGAGGACCTCTAGTGGGGACGTACTGACCCCACCTCCTTTGATTTTGAAATGTGACAGCTCAGGCATCAATCTTGACTTTGCCAATTTTGGACGAGATATAATTTGTCTAGTTTCCAAAGAATAAAATCAAGTGGTTGAATATGATCAGGGTGTTTTTGTTAGATATATTTTGTGTAGTTTGCAAAGAATAAAATCGAGTGGTTGAATATGATCAGGGTTTTAAAATCAAGTGGTTGAATATGATCAGGGTCTTTGTTGTTGTTGTAGTAGCTGATGTTATTAACAGAAACCCCTTTCTTTTATCCCTAGTGGGATCGAGACTCCTAGAGGATGTTGTTACAAGGACTCCCATGCAGATTTTAAACAGAGTGCATGCACTAAATCAGGGTACATTGGGAATCAAACCTGTGCAGCTATGACATGGCAGTTGTTATTTTCCCAAAGTATTTTTCAGTTGAGATAGTTGAATTGGAGGAACGGACTCACTGCAATGAGCATGAGCATTGATTCACTGCCCGCCTGCATGATTTGGGTTGAGAGTCCTCTTTGATTTTCCTCTAATGCAGCTATAGAGCCACACGGGCCAGAGTTAACAGGACATAAAGACAAAAGACACAGCTTCACATGTTTCTAAAATTATTAAAAGGGAAAAGCATCACAGTAATGAAAATAACATTTACAAATTTAATGATCAATTTAGCAACATTATTTAGTTTACCTTAAGAGTCAAAATAAGCATTTACAACTGTGCTCAAGTCACTTTTTTATGATAATGTTTGTCCAAAATCAAGTAAAGTTCAGAAAAGTTGCAGAAATGAGAAAAGTCCAAATTGTATAATGTTAAATCTATTTAAAACTTTGAGGTTTTTTTTCTCCCCTTTATAAATTCAATAAATTGATGAGAACTTTGTCACGATGTTCCATTGAATTTTGTTTTCTAGTGCCAGAAGGTTGATGCCCTTCCTCTACAACGAGTCCCCGTCACCCCCATCACGTTAACTCGATATTTATGAGTACCCTTCTCACAAAGGACCTTCAATGCCACGTAGGCATAATTGTCTGTCCTACTTGATTACTTAATTTAATCTGCAACTTGTGCCTACTAATTAAATTAGCATAGTTGTTCTTAGTATAGCCTTTCTCTTTAGATCATTAGGTTATTAAATCCTCAATTATATGTCCACAATTCCATTAATGTGCATCACACCCTTTCTTCCTTGGCCATTTTTTCCATCCTAATTTGTCTTGAGGCTCTTTAGTATATCTAACCATCTCCATTCTCATTCTTTGTTTTGTATTTATCCTTGCATATTAGAGCAACAACAAGATATATAAAGATAAACAATGCCAAAAAAACACAAGATTATAGTGCAGAATAATTGATCAAAGGAAATAAACAAGATAAATGTTGCTGAAATAGCTTTTGAATTATGATAATCAAATCCTGAAGTAATGTTTACTAGCCTCTTAAGGTTGGGTGTGTTTTCTCTTGAGCAAAGTCCCAATACGATAATTCTTCACAAAATAATCCATAGCCTTCTATCTCTTTATAAAGGCTTTGAATATCCAAAACTCTAACTACTTGGCATGGTCAAATAATGTTTTTAGTACCAACTTCCTAGAGGACCTTAATTAATAAAGAGACCCCTTTTATATTAATTGTTCAATACTAACTACTTGGGTCTTGATCAAAAGAGATGGATGTGTACATTGTTTGACTAACTCCTAAAGTAAGGGGGTTAGGATAGGACCCTAACATACCCTCTCCCTCCAAAAGCAACATTGTCCTCGAGAATGAAGGTGAGGAATCATTGGAGATTCCCTTTTGGTTTTCAATCCCATGTGACATCGTTTGGTTGCATTTCCTTCCATTGGATCAAAACTTCTTTGATTGTACGCTTGCACAATTGATGTTCCTTGGAATCCAATATTGCTTCCAATTGTAGCCAAATGGAGCCTTTCTCATCAAGTTATGGTAACTTGGTCTACACCTTACAATTGAAGCCCATCACTTTTTTGAGGAAAGAGACATGAAATATTGGGTGAATTTTGGATTGATCTAGCAAATATAGCTTGTAGGCCACTCGTTCAATGTGTTGGAGTATCTTGTAGGGTCCATAAAACTTTGGAGCAAGTTTCTAAGGGATATTGTTTTTGAGAGATGTTTGTTTATAGGGTTGGAGGTAGAGAAACACTTGATACCCTTCAATAATGAATGTTCTGGGCAATGTTGATTTGCTTGTTGTTTCATTTTATTTTGATCCATAACCAAATTGTCCTTAAGGGTGCATGGAATAGTTGCTCTAGTGCGAAGTTTGATGTTCATAGCAAAAACCGTGGAAGTGCTTGGTAAATAGGAAACCACTAATGAGGGCTTTTGGCCATACACTACTTCATATGGGGTCATTTTGGTAGTGCCATGATAAGTCATATCATATTGCCATTTCACAAGAGGAAGCCATTATGCTCGTTGGTGTGACGTTTCCAATGCAAAGTATCACAAGTATGTTTCCTAGCATTTATTGACTACTTTTGCTTGATCATATGTTCTAGGATGATAAGTTGCAGTGAGTTTCAAGTAACTGCCTTGATGTTTAAACAACTTTTTCCAAAAGTTGTTTGTGAATGTAGGGTCCCTATGAGATATAATGGAAGTTGGGATACCATGTAACTTAAAGATTTGATCCATGAAGAGTTGTGGCACTAGTGATGGAGTAAAAGGGTGTGCAAAGCACAAAAGTGAGCATATTTCGATAGGAGATCGACTATCACCATGATGATTGATTTATTGCCTGATTTGAGAAGCCCCGTGATAAAATCCATAGAGATATCAATCCAAATATGGTTTGAAATATGGGTTGTAATGCAACAACTGACTTCATTGTTTCACCCTTGTGTCTTTGAAAAGTGTCATAGGCCACTCTAAAGTTGTGGATGTATGTTTTCATGCCTTCCCAAAAGAATGAGCGCTTGATTCATTCATACGTTTTATGAAACCCAAGTGGTATGCAGTGGGAAATGAATGCAACTCCTATAAGATTTGATGTTTTAAGGTTGAATCTAGGGTGATAAAAATGCATTCCTTATATCGCAAGGTATCTTAATTCGAATTATACTTGGTCATGGGGTTGGGATCTTCCTAAGCCTTTTGATGAGTTGCATGATGGTGTCACTATCCATCCATTATTAGCGTGCTTCCTCAAGCTATCTTCAAACTAGTAAGGATATTAATGCAAAGAGGGATCCCTCCTTTTCAAATTGTCATGACATAGCATCTACCAACATATTTTTCATGTGCTTCTTATAGATGATCTCATAATCACACCCCAACATCTTAGTGACCAACTTATGTTGTTCTCTGCAGGATAATCGTTATTCCAAGAAATATTTTAGGCTATGATGGTCAATTTTGATTTGGAAACACCTTTTGATTAAATATGGGTGCCATGTCTCAACTGCATGAAGGATGACCATCATCTCTTTTTCATTTGTAGAATTGCCCGAATTCCGCTCACATTGGTGCTTACTAGTGAGGGCTAAAGGGCATCTACCTGGCATCTACCCATAGGCATCACACTCTAAGAAAAAATCTTAATGAAATTAGGCATTGCTAAAACATGTGTAGTGCACATAACATCCTTTACGACAAAGAAAGCTTGCTCAATTGCATCGTTCTACTGGAAGGTGTTCTTTTCTAGCAATGATGCAAAAAGACCTGTAATTTTACCATAAATTTTCACAAGTTTCCAATAGTAGTCAGTGAGTCCTAGGAACCCTCACAATCTCTTGACAGTTGGGACATGACTAGTTCTGCATAGCTTTCGCTTTCTTAAGGCGACACATACTTCATCTTGATTAACAATATGGCCCAAATACCAACCTCAATAACCCCAAAAGCACATTTTGAACATTTCACTGTTGGAAAATTAACTGTGAAGGTCCTCACTCATATTTTTGTTGTGGTGTGATGAGAAGGACTTAGACTTTGTCCTTGTATATTTAAGTAATAAGTGAATGTTATATAAATAAAGTGACATTTCATACTCTATAGAATGGGTCTCACTTAAGTGTTTATTTAATAATTAAAGTGAATTAATTATTAAATGTGAGCGTATTAAATGACGACCCTTGATTTTGTAAAAGTATCTCAACCCTAGATTAGGTGGTTACAATTTTTTAAGTATAAAACAAAGAGAGAGAGGACAAATTGAATACACCATTAATGAAGAGAGATGAAGAAAAGAAGTGAAAAGAGAGAAGGAATGCCCTAGAGCAGTGGCACGGTTCCCAAGGCAATGAGCAACACATTTCCTAAGGTAGTCTGAAGGTGATTGTACAACACCAGTCTGACATCAATCCATACAACAACATGTGTGGGCACAAATCTCGAGGTAGTGGTGCCTCATTTATTGCAAACTGATAGGTCGTACAACTGCATTTATTGCAAGTATGTGTGACATGATTTTCGAGGCAGGAAAGTACAATAGAAAGTATATCCGTACAACACACGTGTGGAGGTCGTACAACAGGCCATACAACTTTTAATGAGCACGCAAATCGAGGTATTTTGCTGTTGTTCTAGTTTTGGTATTTCTGTCAGTGAGGGTTGAAGCCTAATCAATTCATGTGTAGATGAACAAATTTCTGAGTTTCTTCTTAATAAAAAAATTTCTTCTTTCTAGGGTTTTGCCTGGTCTTATGACCAAAATCTCTGTGTTTTCATGTGTTTGATGGATACTTCAATATTTGAGAAGGTCTTGAAGTGGTGGTTTTTATTTCAAGTTTATGAGTAAATTTTTAATCAAAAACCCTAGATATTCAAGTGATTGATAGAATGCGTGAATGAAAGTTTCATATTAATGTCATTTATTTCCTTTATTCACAAATAAATGGTAATTCCGTAATAACTGTAAGGCACAATCAACTTGCTCAAGGTGGCTTTCCTATGTAAGGATCTAGACCAAAATATCATCAAAGAAAACCAAGACAAAATAACAGAGTAAGGATTGGAAGATCCCATTCATGAGGCTCTGAAAGGTTGATGGAGCATTGCAAAGGCCAAAGGGCATGACTAAGAACTCATAATGGACCTCATGGGTGCAAAAAATAAATCTTGGTAATGTAGGCTTCTTTCATTCATATTTCATGGTAGCTAGATCGAAGGTCTAGTTTAGTGAAGAATTTTACTCCGTGAAGCTCATCCAAGAGATCATCAATTACTGGGATAGGAAATTTATCTTTGATAGTAACTTATTGAGAGACTGAAAATATGGACACATTTTCCAATTGCCTTGTTTTTTAGTGCCATAACCATCGGTGATGAATAAGGGTTGGTGCTAGGATGAATGAGATCAACCTCCAACATTTATTGGATGATATTTTCGATTTCATTATTTTAGGAAAAAAGATGGCGATAAGGGTGTACATTGGGAGTTCAACATTTTTAGAAATCTAAGGCCTTGATGGTAGCAAGAATTATATAAACAAGCTAAGAATATAAGCACACAATTAACCTCACTGGGAATTGCAAAGAATTAGCATAAGGAGAGAAGAAGAGGAATAATGCATAGACATTAAGGAATGATCAATAAATAATAATTGATATTATTACATTGGTAACACATCCTTATAAAGGAGAATTGAGTTGATGGAATACAACTCATTGATATCTCATAGATTAGACTTACCAAATATGATAAATCCCCATAGGTGGCTAAATCACTTTCTAATCTATCAAGGACCTCATGAATTAGCTAGATCATGAGTGAGTGATGATAACTGATGGAAATACTTGTTAATCCTGGAATATGGAGAGAAAATAATGGAGGATGGGTTGGCAACAAAGGATAACAGTTTCCTAGTTGACTAGCTTTGTCTTATCCACATAAAACACTACAACAAATTTGACTTTTAAGGGCGGTTGTCTTCCGCCTCCAAAAGTCACTTTTGGGGGCAGTTTTGTCTTTGGAGGTGGTCTTTATAAAACCACCCCTAATAGTTCTGACACTAATTTTTTTGACTTGTAGGGGCGGTTTGGAACACCCCCCCCCTCCCCAAAACTGCCCCTAAAAGTGACTTTTGGGGGCGGTTCTAACCCCCCCTCCCCCCACAAAACCGCCCCCAGAAATGACTTATGGNGGGTGGTTCTAAACCACCCCCAAAATTCACTTTTGGACTTTTAGGGGCGGTTCTAACCACCACCCCCGCAAAAGTCACTTTTAAGGGCGGTTATAAACCCCCCTCGTAGGTACCTATGGGGTGGTTCAAAACCCCCCTTAAAAGTCTCTATTACAAAACTTTGGGGGCAATTTTAAAACCCCCTCATAGGTACCTACAGAGGTGGTTCTAAACCCCCCCTAAAACTCTTTACAAACCTTTGGGGGTGGTTATGAACCCCCATCATATAAACTTACATGGAGGGTTTTGAACCTCCCCCGTTGTAACATACAAGGGCAGTTTTGACCCCCCTCATAGTGACATATGAAGTCAAATTAGAACCCCCCTCGTAGCCATAATAAATAATAATAAAATATATTTTATTTAAAAAATCAATATTGCAATATCATTAGGGAACGAAGGAATCAAACCTTCAACCTCCTGCTTGTAAAGCAGGCGCTCTACCATTGAGCTAGAACCCTTTAAGAGTTGGGGAAAGGGGCAATATTAACACATAAATGTTTCTCCTACCGTTCCTCTGTCCCAGGGATGCAGGAAACATGAGAAACACATTCCCAACCCTTGGGGACATGTCCCCGTGGAGCACTGCTAATACCTCAAGCGATTAGTCACAACTCACTAATAATCTGAAAGAAGCCAACTAAATTAGTAAAAAAAGGGCAGGTTCCCAAATAATTTATGTAAATGTCAAGCATGATTAGTTACTTGGATGCAAGATTTTATTAGAATAGTCTTAGAAAATCCAGCAGAATCCATCCACTGCATGGATTTCCTACCACATGAAACAGACAATTAAAAGCTAACAACATATGGACTAGCAACATGAACATTAAAATAAGGAAGAAACCCAATTAGAAGAATCACATGTACATGTGGGGTCTCGACATTGATTGCATGGATCAAGATATTATATTGTCAAAATGAGGTTTTGATGATTGTAACACAATGGCCAAATCATCATAGTGGCTATTATGTAATATTTTTTTATTATCATTTCTAGCATTTAGATTGAAGTCAACAGAAACATACTTGTACACCTTCCAATCATGCACCCATGCAGCAGACACTAAGATGTCAATGGTGATCCAATTTATTATAAGGTGGTCAAATTGTAGATTTACTGCATTGAACATTATGAAATTGGACCCAATCTTTCAGAAAGGGTATTCACCAAAGTAATGACAATAAGTAAATCACTCCAAGAAAATAGAAAAAGCTAATATGAGCTCCATGTGACTTTATCAAATGCATCATAAATCAAAGATTTAATATTTTGGAACATAATTTGCAGTGAAACTATGCCTTCTCTGATTCATGACAGCGAGAAGATTTTACATCTCGACAATCAACGATAGAAGAATACCATGGAGTGCTTTATATTTTCTATAAAATAATAAGCTAAATACCCGTTAGCTACAAAGTATACATAGCCCAAGAGGTTAGCCCATCCAGTTCTCAGTGGTCACCAATGTATGTAATTGAGAATTGTTGAATGTGGTTGTCATTGATGTCAAAGGAGTTCAGTAAAGACAAATGAATAACCAAGGATATGGTGGCAGAGCAAACTCAATGAAATGAGTTCATTAATGACAAAGGAAGGGATGACATGGCATGTATGATGATGTGGCATGTGTGATGAAGTTGGAAATAAATATCATGGTGTTCCAGTGCTATCAGGAAGTCATTATTGCAGTCTAACATCATTCTAGAAAAGTTTGGCAATTATGTGAAATTTTAGAAAAAATGCCCTGAAGTAGTTACCTTATGAAAATGTCCACCATAATTCATAGGTAAAAGTAAATTCCTGCCCTGACCTTCCATGTCGTAGCTTGTTGAAGTACCTATCTAACCATGATTTCATTTCTCATAAAACATGCCTGAAGAAAAATATATGGGTCTACCAAAACAAGTCTTTTTGGGAAAATTAGTCAAAATTTCCTTGGGAAAATGACCACCATAATTTATAGCTTAAGAAAAATTCATGCTCCATCATGTAAGGATGTATATTGTTTACCTGGATATCTTACCATGGTCTCATTTTTTTTTAAGAGTGTTTATGGAGAAAGTTATGGATCTGCCAAAATAGGGTTCATCCATTTTTTTTGCACCATGTTCACTAAAATGCATGCCTAGGTCAGAGGAAGAATATTTTGAAGGTGAAATGAGTTGTGTTGTGCTTAGTGAGATATTCTACATCATCTAGTGACATTGGTTCAGGGTTTTGGTGAAATAAAAAATTCACCTTGAAAATGGCACAATTGTTGAAGTGTTAAAACCAGTAATAAAATGTCATTTAGAAATGCCCGCCACATGTTTTTACCGTTCTCAAAAATTCATCAGATGACATGGGTCTATTCCTTGGATATAGTTCTACCTATCCATGGTTTTATTTTTCTTTTTGGTGATCACATGTGCAAGGAATACATCTGTCAAAATGAGAAAAATCATAATTGCCACCAAAGATAAACTATGAAAATGTGTGTTGAGGCCTCGAAATTCACAGGCAACAACAGCAAGGGATTCTCCCCAGTCAACGTTCCCAATTAGCTCGTGACTTTTTGGTGTAGGGAATCCGTTCAGTTTGCGGTCTGGCTACCATAGGTCAAGTAGCAAAAATAAAAGGTTTTACCGGTAGCGGCCTGGTCGATCGTATATATTTTTGTATTTTTTTTAGTTTTAAGTATGACATGCAAATGCCTATCTAAATGCAGATTAATTTAGAATGCAAGGAGTGTTCACAATGTGATGCATAGGTTCTTACCTGTCGTCTTAGCTCTCTTGCATCTAAATCACACACACAACAAGAAATTTAAAACTAACTACCTAACCTATCCCCAGGGAGCAATATTGTCATTTATTAATGAGTAATGTATTTTGTGCATGCATTATAAAAGAAATCACAGATAGCCGATACTTCTTTCAAACTCATGAACATTTACAGATATTTGAACAACCATATAGCCAATTGTCTATGAACAACATTTATTACTCGTAGTGGAATTTTTCATAAAATAAACTAGAGATCATTCATGCAAGAACATAGGTTCAAAGAGTTAGAACGATCTCATAGTTAATGGACACAAAACTGAAAACGAAATAGTTCCTCTTCAGCCAATCCATAGCATAACAATTGAACATTCCACCAAGCTTTCTCCAACAGGCAAACTGTAATTATTTATTGCAAAAGGAAATAGTTCTTCTTACAATAAGTCCTCCAATCTAACTGGGAAAAATTCCTTTTCCTTGTCTAGATTCTCTATATTTATACAAAAGAACAAAAACTGTTGGGCTGCCCACGAAATGACCTTTGGTCTTACCCAACTCTTCACCTTTCACATTTTCTTTCATTAAGCGTTTATACAAATTACAATATACTACAAAATGAATAAGATGCTCATGAGGAAGGTCCTGCCTGACTATCTAAAAAAAATTTCCATGCTGAAGCCTCTAAAGCAATACTTTTGAATTCAGAAGGTTTCAGGAATCGAATATTTATTTCAAATTTGGCAGCCTGATTTCTTATGACTTCTATTATGGCTACGGTCAGGCGAAGTTGGTCTTCCAACAACTGCACACTAACCGCGGAATGATCTACCTCATTCCTCAGAGTCTGTTCGTCCAAAGCTTTAATGTGCTGTATCCTTTGTTCATCTTCATGATATCTCCTTTGTAAAATTTCCAAAAATAGGCTGTGATATGGAAAAGTATCCATTCTTTGCTCAACCTCTACCTGGCATCGATTGTAAGTGATCAGAAGCCTTCTGAAGAATTCTGCACAAGCCCGTTTCGTCTTCTTAACAGCCTTCTTGAATTCCTCGATTGTGTTGATGGCAAACTCTAGTAAATCATAGTCTTGCCTTAGGGCTTGTTGATCTTTTGAGGGTAACTTTGTAGGAGTTTCTTCATTCGCTTCCACTCTCACTATCCTTCCTGTCAAGACTTCTAAGATGTCCTGCGATTTGTCCACAAAATATGAAGAGGTTTCCAAAATCTCTTCAAGCCGATTGTCCACCTGCAAGATCTTGCACCTTTCTTCTTCTATGGAAATTTGCAGTTGGTGCATCTTGCTCCTCTATGCTAGGATGTGCCCCTTGAAAGGCTGAAGACTATCCTACTATTCCCTAGCCTCTTCTAGGGCTGCTGTCAAAGAGGTAATCTGCTCTTTAAGTTCTACATTCTGCCCCTGAAGCTGTCCCTCAGATCCCTCCAAGGTAGCCTTCTGCAGCTCCAATTCCCCTATCCTGCTTAACAATTGCTCCTTTTCTACCCTCAACTCATGATATTCCTGCTGCACCTTCTCCAGGCATTCTTGGGAAGTCTCCATAGATCTCTTCTCTATCTGAAGGGCTTGAAGCTCAGCTTTTGAAGACTTGATTCCCTTTTGTATGTCTTCAAACTTTCTCTTTAACCTATTATTTTCTTCTCTTTCCTTTCTCAGGGTATCTTTGAGCTGAGAGGAGGACTTCTTTGACTATTCAAGATCAGTCATTATTCTATCTACATTGTCCTCGGAGGCATGGATCAATGCAGCCCCTGCTCTGATAGTGAACCTAGGGTCCTTGTCAGTGCCATACACTACAGTTGTGCCATTTATCATTTTACCAGACTGCCCCCCAGTTTCGACCTTCCTCTCCGTCCTCTTTACTATCCTCTTCCTCTCCCTATCATAATAGATAGTGTTAAAATCCAGGACCTCCTCTCCTTTCTTCTGCTCAAAAGGGATTAACCTAAGGGTGGGGGCCATGGCCTGTCCTGGTGTGCTGCTAGCAGCTGACTCAGGATCCTGAATGTCAGGGTTCCCCAAGTCCTGAGCCTGACTACCTGCTGTATCGGAAGTTGAGTGCTCTATCACTGCCTCTGTCAGCTTTAGTTTTTCTGCTTCTTGTTTCTTCAGCTCCTCATCCATCTTTCTTTTCTTTTCTTCTTCCTCACTTTTGGAAGCTTCCTTTTCCTTTTTGGTTGCCTCTTGTGCAGCTCTTCTCTTTTCCTCCTCTTCTCCTTTGAGCCAGCCTTCAGCCTCCTGTGCTAGCCTACTGGCATCTTCATTTCTTTTTCTAGCTTCCTCTTCCTCGGCCTTTGCTAGCTCATCCTGTCCTTTTCCACCTTTGGTGGTGATTTTCTTCTTAAACCTTCTTATTAAGGCTGTTATATTTTGTGCACTGCAGAAAATGGATTCTTCTCTGTCCCAGTGGCTGGTGTATTCAAAATGCACATTAGCCTCTTTACAGTGCTCTGCCACCTTATTCTGGGAATCATTCCTGTGGAAACGCATTTCCCCAAAATGGAATTTTCCCAACTCTTCCACGAATTCATCGGCTTTCTTCACCCTGGTAAATTTGTAGCTTCCCAACCTGAATGGCAAAGGAGAGTAAGCTACTTTCTTATGTTCAAACAAAAAACTCCCTATGCTATCTGAAAAGACTTGTCTAACTGCCTCTTTGTGGACTACATAGTCTGTGGCATACTTAGGCAGTAGTGAGGGTGCTCTGGAGCATCCAAACATTCTGAAATATAGTCCATCCTCAGTCAAGTAATAGTCTGCATACTCTTCAATCACCTGCAATGCCTCTTCCGACAGGTAGTTGCACTCTTTCAAGAAAATCAAGGTATACAATGGCATAATGAAATGTTCACACACTTCCCTGTAGTGACTGTGGTATTTGTGGGCCCACAGTGGCTTGTATGCTGAGTAGATTAGCGTTCTTTCCCGGTCCCATAATATACATCTCAGATTGGGGAAAGGTTGATTGCACAGTATGCAATCTATCAATATAGAGCTCATGTAGAACTCTGATCTCTTCTGGGACACCGCTCCTAATGTTAATGCAATGCAGGCTAAGAGGCTATTGGACACAATGTTGGCCCAGTTGAACATGGTCCCCTGTGTTGCAACATAGAAAATTATAGGCACCCACTCCAATTTGAAGCTTTTACCGTGGGCCCTCCTTAAAATCCTGTTCAGCATTGGGGCAATGAACCTATAAGGGGTTCTTAGACTTGCAGTGTCATATTCCCCAGTCGGCCTAGTTCTAAAGTTCTTACCAGGCATGAGCATCCTCTTCAACGTCTTGACTAAGTCCATCTTGATTGCCTTGAGCCAGTCCTCGGTCAAGTACACTTGCGCTTCTAGTAAGTGGTAGGCCAAAGCCACATACCCAGGGCTATAAGCAGCATAGCCCTGTTGATCAACGTTTGCTAAAATCATGGTGGTTACATTTGCCCTGGGCAGAATCCACCCAATCACCTCTGAGCAGGGAAAGAGCTCAGGTCTGGTAGCAATTTTCATTAATGAAGACCTCTCTATATTTGCATAGATGTTTTCTTCCTCAAAACCCGTGTCAGGCACCTCTCGGTGCGTAATCAATCTGTAAACTCCCCCCCATTGATATTTGGGTTCTACATCAATTATGCATTTGGTGTCTTCGTAGGTGTATTCGACTTTAATAATGACTTCGACTTCGGGTTCCTCTTCAACTACGTGAGCCTTCTTCTTTTGACATTTAGACATCTTGAATTCTGAGGAATTTCCCTGGCACTATGCTACACTACTGGTGGAGAAAAACCGTTAAACTTCCACGACGGAGCCACCTAGGAGCGAAGGTACCGACAACGAGAATCTTGGTCTGCTCGAGCGAAAACGACAGCACAGAGAAAAGTCCAAAATAAAAATAAAAAATGAAACCCCAAACCCCACTATATATACGTCACGGTCAACGTGCAATAGGCGGGAAAAAGAGATCATCGGGCGGCAAAAGGCTACGGGATCGACGACCAAGTTACTATCTCCTCTGCAACGGCGAACGGAGAAAATGTTGGGACGCCCGCAATGGCATAGGTGGGAGAAACAAATCATCACTCGCATCAGAGCTCGCGAGACTAAGACTTTGGGTCAATAGATGTTTAGAGAGCCGCAACGGTGGAAATAAAATATAGAACGAGTTTCGCAGACCAGCAAAGTCGGAGTCAAAATAAACATGCATCAAGCGAAAAATATCGACCAAGTGGAAAAAATAAAACAAACTATCGGAAGCATAGTCCTTTCCAGAGTTGCAACGACGAAGATTGAAGAAAACCAAAAACCTGCAAAACAGTACGAAGGGGTAAAAAAAGGATGAAGCAACTCTCAGACGACTTCACAGAACCATTTCCGCAACTACGGAAAACGTACAAACAAAGGCCCCGACGGGTTTTCAAAACGGCTGCCGAATACGTCGGATACTAAAATCATTTGCCTTCGGATTTAATGTCTAGTTCCCTTCCGCAACGGTGGACATGCAAACGACTAAACTCCCGACTGAAAGTCCAAAACACTTTCGATTGGCGAGGCGAAAATCAATTCAAACACTAAAACATTGTCCGCATAAAAGTAATCTTTATTCAAGCAAAACCAAAACTGAGCAAAATGAATTAAAGGAGGGTCCCAATTTTTTTTTGAATTTTGGGAAAATAGTTGCAGCTGCAACAATTGGCGATGACCTGGTAAAACCCAGATTTTTGAATTAACTCCTTCCCAGTAAAAGACTGTTTAATTATTCAGCTCATAAGTTGAATTTTTCTAGATGATTGTATTCCTAAGGTGGCAAACACATGTATTTAAATCATTGATGTCAGTCCATTCTTTAGGAAAGGAAACGCAGAATATTTAAAGTCTGGATAACTCTTCTGAGGCTTAGTAGGTGAGTTTTATTTTACCTCTATCTTTGGGTAGTTTCTAGCTTGGACACCACAGGATCGTAACATATGGTAAACATAACTTATTCATTTGTTCCTCATTCCCATGCCACTTGCACTTTTGTGCCCTTTTGAACTTTTGTTCTTGTGAGTCCTCCATCTGCTTATCTTTCTGAATTTTTTATTCAGGCTCTTCTATCCATAGTGTCATTTTGTGTGAGAGATGTATTTACTTTTCAGCTCACGGACGGAGAAGAAATTTTAGCAGATTCATGTTCATATTTCTGATACTTTGTCTTGATATGTATTGCTTCTTTTAGGAGTTTTGACTCTTAACAACCTTTAGGCTTTTGAAATCATGGCATGGGATCATTTATATATGATAAACTGTTTACCTTGCTTCCTTTCCGTGGGTCTTTTGCTATTACTCCCTAGGATATTTTAGATGTGAAATGGCTGGAGCCTCAAAATAGTATTCCAGACCTCTTAATTCTTAGTTATTTTCAGGGATTACGCATGACTTCAATGAGTGCATAGCCATTTAGGAAAACTACCTACTAGAAGACATTCTATCATTTCAAAATAAACACGCAGTCTTTTCCCAAAGATTTTAGTTAATTAAGAACCTTGATGTCTTCCATGCAACCAAAAGTTTGCCTCTTTTATTCAAAAACAAAAATAACCAGAAACAAAGCGGTAAATCAAAGCAAAACTACATCAAATTATTTATGTACAAAATCATTTAAATCAACAAAAAATAAAATTGTGCCCACCCTTGAAAATCCTTCAATCTAATGAGTCAAGGGGCTAGGCTGGATTGCATAGATGAGATACCTAACCATGGTCTAATTCTGCTATTTTTGAAACCGAAATCATGTCTACTGATTTACAATCAATCTCATCAGCCTGAGAAAGTTGAAGGAGATCAGGTTGAGTGTCAGTCATATGGCTGGCTTTTTCTGAGGCATGATATCTTAGTTCCAGCTCTGTTAGATAATTCCCCAAAACAGAATTAGTAGATTCGTTACCTTCTTCCAACTTGGTGATATTGTGTTTCATGTAAGGTTCTCTCAATATCTTGATCCGATTTGGGATTCCCTTATGAGGAAGCCACAAATGTGACCAATCTAAAGTAAAATACCCATGTAACCTTGCAGACCAATCACGGTTCAGAATAAGTCCATATCCATCCGGTATGTCAGCCACCACAATATCAATAAATTGACATATCTTGTTATTTGCCGATAAACGAATGAGAACATTCTCCATTTCTCCCACTACCTTGACATTAGTTTTGTCTAGTTGAGTGACTTCCCAAGTAGTAGGTTTTGGCTGTCTGTTGATTTGTTTGCAAACTACGAGTGGCATAACATTCACTGATGATCCAGAATATACCAAACAATTATGCACCTTATGATTCAATATTTCCAAAGTCAAAAGGAAAGGTGGGGTTCTAGCTTTCTCTTCCCCACTCGATTCGACATCTTCCCCCTAGGTTGATTTTCAGTGGGCATCTCTTCTTTTGGCTCTTCGGGCTTTTTAGTATTTTCTTTGTTAACACCTACTTGTTCTTTCATAGTTTTGTGTACTTTATATTCAACATTGTTCTTTGGTTGTCTCCTGACATTCTCTTGCAACTTCTTGATTTTTGAGATTATTGTATTGTCTTTATTTATCAAATCTAGGTCTTTTGTTGTTGTTGGTATGTTCTCAAGTTTAAGAGTACTTTTTTTTTGTATCAAACAGCGAGGCACAATCCCATAAAAACATGGTATCATTTTCCTGTCTTTCTATGGTCTGATTACCCTTTTCTTCTTCATCGCTGTCCTCAGTCAATTTAGAGTCCAAAAGCTGATTCATTACCAATGTCATCAAATTTAACCATTGAGGACAATTCTTTTCAGAATGGGGTTGTTGGTGAAAAGTGCAGAAATTATCCATCCCTACCTCTGTCAGATTCATTGATGCTGAATTGTGTGAAGGGGTCTTGAATTGGTTGTTATCTTCCCTTTTTTTGTAGTAAGGCTTATAAGCTTTCTGAGCTTCTTTTTCTTTCTCCAAATCTATTATTCTGTTGGAAAGCTTCTGCATCATTTTTAACATTCCCTCAAAATCATGTGATTGCCCCTCTTTAGGTTTAGATAGTGATAAGGCTCTTTTTCTGGCAGTTTTTTCTCCAGATTGCTCGGGATAGTCTTCTATACTTTCCTTTTCAGCCTCCACTCTTTCTGTTTCTTCATAAGTCTCAGCTAACGTAGGCTTAACTTGAGCCTTCACGAACATAGCCAAGTTAGGACCTAAAGCTGAGGTATAATACTCAATCAGAACTTTATCGGAAGGCTTGTCAGTTGCTGAGAAGTTCTTGAGGTAAGCTGAAAATCTTTGAGTGAAATTGTGTACCTTCTCATTCCTTTCCTTTTTTAAGGCGCCTAGACCTTTCATTAGTGTTGCATGTGTCTTTGGGGCTGCATATTTGCTCCTGGAAATCCTTTCAAAGGTATCCCAATCCAGGATAGAGTTTGCAAGCAAACCAAAGTACCAAGATGCTGCTGTTCCTTTAAGGGTATGTGGGAAAAGTCTACAAACAACATCCTCATGTTTCCCAACCCTTAATCCTTCTATTGCCAAATAGAAACTTTGTAAGTGGTCATCTACTACAACCTTCTCATTAGGATCAAACTTAGGTAGTAACTTCTCAAAAGCTTGAGGTAAGTCATGCAATGGAGATGTTAGGTTCAAGGGTGATCTAGCTTTCGAAGCCGATGGTGGATTTGGCGGGTTAGGCTGGTTTGCATTTACACCTGCCATGAGTCTGGGTGGAGAGTGAGGTGGTGAAGGCAGAGGAGTATTAACAGGTGAACCGTAAGGTGTGTTTGGGCCTACTTGATTCAAAGGCTGAACAACCTCCTGTAACGCTACTTCTACTAACTCTTCCCAATCTCCAACTAGCACTGAATCTTCCAATATGGGACAATCTTTCTTCTTGTATTCTCTTCGGGGTAAATCAGGGATAATCGGTAATCCTCTGATATTATTTACATAGGCCCATGTGTCTCTCCTCAGATCATTTATCACTTGGTTATCCACAGTAAACAGATGTTTCCTATTCTCTTGAGTATTTGGATCAGGACACAAACTGCTTTTAAAATTGTCACTGGTGGGGTTACTTCAAGAAAAAATATTTCCTCAGCTAGCCATGCACTGGCGGCCCTCCTTCTACCCCTAGAAACCTGCTGAGGCCTAGAAATTCGTAGTCAACAACAACAAGGGATTCTCCCCAGTCAACGTTCCCAATTAGCCCGTGACTGTTTGGTGTAGGGAATCCATCCGGTTTGCGGTCCGGCTACCGTAGGTCAAGTATAAAAAATAAAAGGTTTTACCGGTTGCGTCCTGGTCCACCGTATATATTTTTGTATTTTTTTTAGTTTTAAGTATGACATGCAAATGCCTATCTAAATTTAGACTGATTTAGAATGCAAGGAGTGTTCACAATGTGATGCGCAGGTTCTTACCTCTTGTCTTAGGCTCTCTTGCATCTAAATCACACACACAGTAAGAAATTTAAAACTAACTACCTAACCTATCCCCAGGGAGAAATACTGTCACTTATTAATGAGTAATGTATTTTGTGCATGCATTATAAAAGAAATCATAGATAGCCGATACTTCTTTCAAACGCATGAACATTTACAGATATTTAAACAACCAGATAGCCAATTGTCTATGAACAACATTTATTACTCGTAGTGGAATTTTTCATAAAATAAACCAGAGATCATTCATGCAAGAACATAGGTTCAAAGAGTTAGAACAATCTCATAGCTAATGGACACAAAACTGAAAATGAAATAGTTCCTCTTCAACCAATCCATAGCATAACAATTAAACATTCCACCAAGCTTTCTCCAACATGCAAACTGTAATTATTTATTGCAAAAGGAAATAGTTCTTCTTACAATAAGTCCTCCAATCTAACTGGGAAAAGTCCTTTTCCTTGTCTAGATTCTCTATATTTATACAAAAGAACAAAAACTGTTGGGCTGCCCACGAAATGACCTTTGGGCTTACCCAACTCTTCGCTTTCCACATTTTCTTTCATTAAGCATTTATACAAATTACAATATACTACAAAATGAATAAGATGCTCATGAGGAAGGTCCCGCCTGACTATTCAAAAATTTCTTCCATGCTGAAGCCTTTGAAGCAATGCTTTCGAATTCATAAGGTTCCAGGAATTGAATATTTATTTCAAATTGGGCAGCCTGATTTCTTATGACTTCTATTCTGGCTGTGGTCAGGCGAAGTTGGTATTCCAACAGCTGCACACTAACCGCGGAATGAACTACCTCATTCCTCAGAGTCTGTTAGTCCAAAGCTTTAATGTGCTGTATCCTTTGTTCATCTTCATGATATCTCCTTTGTAAAATTTCCAAAAACAGGCTGTGATCTGGAAAAGTATCCATTCTTTGATCAGCCTCTACCTGGCATCGATTGTAAGTGATCAGAAGCCTTCTGAAGAATTCTGCACAAGCCCCTTTCGTCTTCTTAACAGCCTTCTTGAATTCCTCGACTGTGTTGATGGCAAACTCTAGTAAATTGTAGTCTTGCCTTAGGGCTTGTTTATCCTTTGAGGGTAACTCTGCAGGAGTTTCTTCATTTTTTTCCACTCTCGCTATCCTTCCTATCAGGACTTCTAAGATGTTCCACGATCTGTCCACAAAATATGAAGAGGTTTCCAAAATCTTTTCAAGCCGATTGTCCACCTGCAAGATCTTGCACCTTTCTTCTTCTATGGAAATTTGCAGCTGGTGCATCTTGCTCTTCTGTGCCAGGACGTGCCCCTTGAAAGGCTGAAGACTAAACTATTGTTCCCTAGCCTCTTCTAGGGCTACTCTCAAAGAGGTAATATGCTCTTTAAGTTTTACATTCTTCCCCTGAAGCTGTCCCTCAGATCCCTCCAAGGTAGCCTTCTGCAGCTCCAATTCCCCTATCCTGCTTAACAATTGCTCCTTTTCTGCCCTCAACTCCTGATATTCTTGCTGCACCTTCTCCAGGCATTCTTGGGCAGTCTCCATAGATCTCTTCTCTATCTGAAGGGCCTAAAGCTCAGCTTTTGAAGACTTGATTTTCTTTTGTATGTCTTCAAACTTTCTCTTTAACCTATTATTTTCTTCTCTTTCCTTTCTCAGGGTATCTTTGAGTTGAGAGGAGGACTTCTTTGATTGTTCAAGATCAGTCGTTATTCTATCTACATTGTCCTCGGAGGCATGGATCAATGCATCCCCTGCTCTGATAGTGAACCTAGGGTCTTCGTCAGTCCCGTACACTACAGTTGTATCATTTATCATTTTATAGGACTGCCCCCCAGTTTCGACCTTCCTCTCCGTCCTCTTTACTATCCTCTTCCTCTCCCTATCATAATAGATAGTGTTGAAATCCGAGGCCTCCTCTCCTTTCTTCTGCTCAAAAGGGATTAACCTAAGGGTGGGGGCCATGGTCTGTCCTGGTGTGCTTCCAGCAGCTGAATCAGGATCCTGAATGTCAGGGTTCCCCAAGTCCTGAGCATGACTATCTGCTGTATCAGAAGCTGAGTGCTCTGTCACTTCCTCTGTCAGCTTTAGTTTTTCTATTTCTTGTTTATTCAGCTCCTCATCCATCTTTCTTTTCTTTTCTTCTTCCTCGCTTTTGGCAGCTTCCTCTGCCTTTCTGGCTACCTCTTGTGCAACTCTTCTCTTTTCCTCCTCTTCTCCTTTGAGCCAGCCTTCAGCCTCTTGTGCTAGCCTACTAGCATCTTTATTTCTTTTTCTAGCTTCCTCTTCCTCGGCCTTTGCTTGCTCATCCTGTCCTTTTCCACCTTTGGTGGTGATTTTCTTCTTAAACCTTCTTCTTAAGGCTGTCATATTTTGTGCACTGCAGAAAATGGATTCTTCTCTGTCCCAGTGGCTGGTGTATTCAAAATGTACATTAGCCTCTTTACAGTGCTCTGCCACCTTATTCCGGGAATCATTCCTATGGAAACACATTTCCTCAAAATGCAATTTTCCCAACTCTTCCATGAATTCATCGGCTTTCTTTACCCTGGTAAATTTGTAGCTTCCCAACCTGAATGGCAAAGGAGGGTAAGCTGCTTTCTTATGTTCAAATAGAAAACTCCCTATGCCATCCAAAAAGACTTGTCTAACTGCCTCTTTGTGGACTACATAGTCTATGGCATACTTAGGTAGTAGTGAGGGTGCTCTGGAGCATCCAAACATTCTGAAATATAGTCCATCATCAGTCAAGTAATAGTCTGCATACTCTTCAATCACCTGCAATGCCTCTTCCGACAGGCAGTTGCACTCTTTCAAGAAAATCAAGGTATACAATGGCATAATGAAATGCTCACACACTTCCCTATAGTGACTGTGGTATTTGTGGGCCCACAGTGGCTTGTATGCTGAGTAGATTGGCGTTCTTTCCCGGTCCCATATACATCTCATATTGGGGAAAGATTGATTGCACAATATGCAATCTATCAATATAGAGCTCATGTAGAACTCTGATCTCTTCTGGGACACCCCTCCTAATGCTGATGCAATGCAGGCTGAGAGGCTATTGGACACAATGTTGGCCCAGTTGAACACGGTCCCCTGTGTTGCAACATAGAAAATTATAGGCACCCACTCCAATTTGAAGCTTTTACCGTGGGCCCTCCTGAAAATCCTTTTCAACATCGGGGCAATGAACCTATAAGGGGTTCTTAGAATTGCAGTGTCATATTCCACAGTCGGCCTAGTTCTAAAGTTCTTACCAGGCAGGAGCATCCTCTTCAACGTCTCGACTAAGTCCATCCTGATTGCCTTGAGCCAGTCCTCGGTCAAGTACACTTGCGCTTCTGGTAAGTGGTAGGCCAAAGCCACATACCTAGGGCTATAAGCTACATAGCCCTGTTGATCAACTTTTGCTAAAATCATGGTGGTTACATCTGCCCTGGGCAGAATCCACCTAATCACCTCTGAGCAGGAAAAGAGCTCAGGTCTGGTAGCAATTTTCATTAATGAAGACCTCTCTATGTTTGCATAGATGTTTTCTTCCTCAAAACCTATATCAGGCACCTCTCGGCGCGTAATCAATCTGTAAACTTCGCCCCATTGATATTCGGGTTCTACACCAATTATGCATTTGGTGTCTTCATAGGTGTATTCGACTTTGGTAACGACTTCGAATTCAGGTTCCTCTTCAACTACGGGAGCCTTCTTCTTCTGACGTTTAGACATCTTGAATTCTGAGGAATTTCCTTGGCACTGTGCTACACGACTGGTGGAGAAAAACCGTTGAACTTCCATGGCGGAGCCACCTAGGAGTGAAGGTACCGACAACAAGAATCTCAGTCTTCTCGAGCGAAAACAACAGCACAAAGAAAAGTCCAAAATAACAATAAAAAATGAAACCTCAAATGCTACTATATATACGTCGCGGTCAGCGTGCAATAGGCAGGAAAAATAGATCATCGGGTGGTAAAAGGCTACGGGATCGATGTGCAAGTTACTATCTCCTCCGTAACGACGAATAGAGAAAATGTCGGGATGCCCGCAATGGCATAGGTGGGAGAAACAAAATCATCACTCACATCGGAGCTCGCAAGACTAAGACTTCGGGTCAATAGATGTTTAGAGAGACACAACGGTGGAAATAAAATATAGAACGAGTTCCGCAGACCAGCAAAGTCGGAGTCAAAATAAACATGCATCAAGAGAAAAATATTGAACAAGTGAAAAAAATAAAACAAACTATCGGAAGCATAGTCCTTTCCAGAGCCACAACGGCGAAGATTGAAGAAAACCAAAAACCCGTGAAACAGTATGAAGGGGTCGGAAAAGGATGAAGCAACTCTCGGATGACTTCACAGAACCATTTCCGCAACTACGGAAAACGTACAAAAAAAGACCCCGACGGGTTTTCAAAACCTCTGCCGAATATGTCGGATACTAAAATCATTTGCCTTTGGATTTAATGTCTAGTTCCCTTCCGCAACGGCGGATGCCCAGACGACTAAACTCCCGACTCAAACTCCAAAACACTTCCGATTGGTGAGGCGAAAATCAATTCAAACACTAAAACATTGTCCGCATAAAAGTAATCTTTATTCAAGCAAAATGAATTAAAGGAGGGTCCCAAAAGTTTTTTGAATTTTGGGAAAATAGTTGCAGCTACAACAATGTGTCCAAGTGTTAAAAACAGGAATTGAAGAGGTGGGTTGGAAATGCATGCCATTGGATTTGGTCATGTAGATAATTTCATCCAAGGGTATCGATCTGTTATCTGGTAACTTGTCTATCTATCCATGGGTTCAGAATCCATAATAAAGATCACATGTGTCAAATATAAATTTTCCAAATTGCAAATTTTTTTTGTCTAAGAATCCATTTTGAAATTCTCGCCAAAGACTCTGTGTGCCAATAAATCTATTAAAAAGTATGAGTCTCTTCTCTGATGATCTATCCATCTATTAATAGTATCATATCCTAATCTGGTGAACACACATGTGAGATATGGATTTGTCAAGTTGGAGAAAAAAAAATGTTTGCCTGTTATAAATAAATGAAATCTGCCTAAGTGTTAAAACCAGTTACAGAAGGCTATTTTCAAATGCCCACCAACTATTGTCCTTGATCCAACAAATTAATCCAAAGACATGGGGATGTTCTTTGGTGATTTGGCTATCCAACCATGGTCTCACATATTTATTTCGGTGTTCACAAAAGCAAAAGACAGGGCTGCAAATTTAAAAAAAATAAAGTATGACTATGTAAAAAATATGATTGCATAGACAATCAATCCAAGATTGACTAAGTGATGACAAATTGACTAAGTGATGAAAAACTGCCATAAAGCAGTT
The DNA here is from genome assembly GCA_001517045.1 of Pseudotsuga menziesii. Lineage (NCBI taxonomy): Eukaryota > Viridiplantae > Streptophyta > Pinopsida > Pinales > Pinaceae > Pseudotsuga > Pseudotsuga menziesii. Next base: position 481,563 of record LPNX010145283.1, read on the forward strand.
TCCTTATGAAAATGACCACCATAATTGATAGGTAAAAGTAAATGCCTGCCCTGACCTGCCATGTCATAGCTTGTTGAAGTACCTATTTAACCATGGTTTCATTTCTCATAAAAAGTTCCTGAAGAAAAATATATGGGTCTGCCAAAACAATTCTTTGTGGGAAAATTGGTCAATTGCCTTGGGAAAATGACCACCATAATTCATAGCTTAAGAAAAATGCACGCCCCATCCTGTAAGGCTGTAGCTTGTTTACCTGGATATCTAACCATGGCCTCATTTTGTCTTAAGAGTGTTTGTGGAGAAAGTTATGGATCTGCCAAAACAGGGGTCTAGGCAGTTTTCTGCACCAAGTTCAGTAAAATGCACGCATAGGTCAGAGGAAGAATACTCTAAAGGTGAAATGAGTTGTGTTGTGCTTAGTGAGACATTCTACATCATCTAGTGACATTTGTTCAAGGTTTTGGTGAAACAAAAAATTCACCTTGAAAATGGCACAGTCGTCCAAGTGTTAAAACCAATAATAGAAGGTCATTTAGAAATGTCCGCCACATGTTGTTCCTGTGCCCAAAAATTCATCAGATGACATGGATCTGTTACTTGGATATATATCTACCTATATATGGTTTTAGTTTTCTTTTTGGTGATCACATGCGCAAGGAATACATCTATCAAAATGAGAAAAATCATAATGGCCACCAAAGATGAACTATGAAAATGTGTCCAAGTGTTAAAACAGGAATTGAAGAGGTGGTTTGGAAATGCACGCCATAGGATGTGGTTGTGTAGATAATTTCATCCAAAGGTGTGGGTCTGTTATCTGTTAACTTGTCTATCTATCCCTGGTTTCAGTATCTGTAATAAAGATCACATGTGTGAAATATAAATTTTCCAAATTGAAAAAAACTTTGTCTGAGAAGCCATTTTGAAATTCCCACCAGAGGCTGTGTGTGTTCCAATAAATCTATTAAAAAGTATGATTCTCTTCTCTGATGACATATCCATCTATCCATAGTATCAGATCATAATCTGGTGAACACACGTGTGAGATATGGATTTTCCAAGTGGGAGAAAAAAATGTTTGCATGTTAAAAATAAATGAAATCTGCCCAAGTGTTAAAACAAGTTATAGAAGGCTATTTTCAAATGCCCACCAACTGTTGTCCTTGAGCCAACAAATTAATCCAAAGGCATGGGGATGTTCTTTGGTGATCTGGCTATCTAGCCATGGTCTCACATCTTTATTCTGGTGTTCACAAGTGAAAAAGAAAAGGCTGAAAATTTAAAGAAAAATAAAGTATGACTGTGTAAAAAATATGACTGCACAGACAATCATTCCAAGATTGACTGTGATGAAAAATTGCCCTAAAGCAATTGCCTTATGAAAATGTCCACCATAATTCATAGGTAAAACTAAATGCCAGCCTGGACCTTCCATGTCGTAGCATGTTGAAGTACCTATCTAACCATGGTTTCATTTCTCATAAAAAGTGCCTGAAGAAAAAGATATGGGTCTGCCAAAACAAGCCTTTTTGGGAAAATTAGTCAAAATTGCCTTTGGAAAATGACCATCATAATTCATAGCTTAAGAAAAATGCACGCCCCATCCTGTAAGGTTGTAGCTTGTTTACCTAGATATCTAACCATGGTCTCAGTTTGTCTTAAGAGTGTTTGTAAAGAAATTTATGGATCTGCCAAAACAGGGGTTCAAGCAGTTTTCTGCACCAAGTTCCCTAAAATGCATGCCCAGGTCAAAGGAGGAATATTCTGAAGGTGAAATGAGTTGTGTTGTGCTTAGTGAGATATTCTACCTCATCTGGTGTCATTGGTTTAGGGTTTTGGTGAAATAAAAAATTCACCTTGAAAATGGCACAATTGTCCAAGTGTTAAAACTAGTAATAAAAGGTATTTTAGAAATGCCCGCCACATGTTGTTCATGTGCCCAAAAACTCATCAGATGACATGGGTCTATTCCTTGGATATCTGTATACCTATCCATGGTTTTAGTTTTCTTTTTGGTGATCACATGTGCAAGGAATACATTTGTGAAAATGAGAAAAATCATAATGGCCACCAAAGATCAACTAGAAAATGTGTCCAAGTGTTAAAAACAGGAATTGAAGAGGTGGTTTGGAAATGCACGCCATAGGATGTGGTTGTGTAGATAATTTCATCCAAAGATTTGGGTTTGTTATCTGGTAACTTGTCTATCTATCCCTGGGTTCAGTATCCATAATAAAGATCACATGTGTGAAATATAAATTTTCCAAATTGATTTTTTTTTTGTATGAGAAGCCATGTTGAAATGCCCTCCAGAGGCTTTGTGTGTGCCAATAAATCTATTAAAAAGTATGAGTCTCTTCTCTGATGATCTATCCATCTATCCATAGTATCAGATCCTAATCTGGTGAACACACGTGTGAGATATGGATTTTCCAAGTTGGAGAAAAAAATGTTTGCATGTTAAAAATAAATGAAATCTGTCTAGTGTTAAAATCAGTTACATAAGGCTATTTTCAAATTCCCACCAGTTGTTGTCCTTGAGTCAACAAATTAATCCAAAGGCATGAGGATGTTCTTTGGTGATCTGGCTATCTAGCCATGGGCTCACATCTTTATTCTGGCGTTCACAAGTGCAAAAGACATGGCTGCAAATTTAAAGAAAAATAAATTATGACTGTGTAAAAAATATGGCTGCACAGACAATCAATCCAAGATTGTCCAAGTGATGAAAAATTTCCCTAAAGTAGCTGCCTTATGAAAATGTCCACCATAATTCATAGGTAAAAGTAAATGCCCACCCTGAACTTCCATGTCATAGCTTGTTGAAGTACCTATCTAACCATGGTTTCATTTCTCATAAGAAGTGCTTGAAGAAAAAGATATAGGTCTATCAAAACAAGTCATTTTGGGAGAATTAGTCAAAATTTCCTTGGGAACATGACCACCATAATTCATAGCTTAAGAAAAATGCACGCCCCATCCTATAAGGTTGTAGATTGTTTACCTGGATATCTAACCGTGGTATCATTTTTTCTTAAGAGTGTTTGTGGAGAAAGTTATGGATTTGCCAAAATAGCGCTTCATGCATTTTTGTACACCAAGTTGACTAAAATGCACGCCTAGGTCAGAGGAAGAATACTCTGAAAGTGAAATGAGTTGTGTTGTACTTAGTGAGATATTCTACATCATCTGGTGACATTGGTTCAAGGTTTTTTTGAAATAAAAAATTCGCCTTGAAAATGGCACAGTTGTCCAAGTGTTAAAACCAGTAATAAAAGGTCATTTAGAAATGCCTGCCACATGTTGTTCCTCTGCCCAAAAATTAATTAGATCACATGGGTCTATTCCTTGGATATTTGTCTACCTATCCAAGGTTTTAGTTTTCTTTTGGTGATCATATGTGCAAGGAATACATCTTTCAAAATGAGAAAAAGCATAATGGCCACCAAAGATAAACTATGAAAATGTGTCCAAGAGTTAAAAACAGGAATTGAAGAGGTGGTTTGGAAATGCATGCCATATGACGTGGTTGTGTAGGATAATTTCATGCAACGGTGTGGGTCTGTTATGTGGTAACTTGTCTATCTATCCCTGGGTTCAGTATCCGTAATAAAGATCACATGTGTTAAATATAAATTTTCCAAATTGAAAAGCACTTTTTTCTGAGAAGCCATTTTGAAATGCCCGCCAAAGGCTCTGTGTGTGCCAACAAATCTATTAAAAAGTATGTCTCTCTTCTATGATAATCGATCCATCTATCCATAGTATCAGATCCTAATCTGGTGAACACACATGTGAGATATGGATTTGCCAAGTTAGAGAAAAAAAATGTTTACCTGTTAAAAGTAAATGAAATATGCCTGAGTGTTAAAACTAGTTAGAAAAGCCTATTTTTAAATGTCCACCAATTGTTGTCCTGTTGGCCGGTTTTTATGACCTAGGCCAACAAGGAGGTTATGCCCACACAATCAACTTAAAGCAGCGTCCGGTGTGTTTGGAATAGCAAAACCTCGTAGGTTATGGTCCTGCTACCAGCTGATTTTTCTCTTAAGGAGAAATTAAAATTCAGCAAAATCTATCCTATCCTAATGTTATTTCTACCTAAATGAATCCTATAATTAGTTTCAACTATCTAAATTGTCTTATAATTGCTTTCTTAAGGAAAGACTCCAATTTTTGAAGAGTTTTTCTGAATATAAAGACTATTAAAATTACATGAATTGATTTAACAGCTGTTAACTGAAATATACTAAAATAAAACTTAATCTGAACTATCTTAACTATCCTATCTATCCTATCTATCCTATCTCAGCTGAGAGCGTTTTTAAATACTATATTAATTATTAATTAATAAAAGATGAACAGAAAGATAAATCGTATGATCTAAATAAAAATATTTAAGCCATACACATTAAACTATTCTGTTATAACATCACTTATTAGAGAAACTGAAAATAAATAATTATTTAAATTTTTTGAAGTGTATAATTAATTAATAACTAATAACCAACATAGATACTTGAATGAGAGATAATGTCTAGTATGAAACCACTGCAAAAATACAACTGATATCTAACAGACATAAATGTATGTCCTTATATCCTGAATTTATAGTAAAAATACTAATAAATTCAGTCACAATGATATATTAATTCAAATGTAATATTGGGCTGACAAAGTGAAAAATTATAATTAAACACAAGTATAACAAAGCATACTGTATTAATATTAACATAGAAGATAATACACTAAAATATAGAGTATATCCAAAACAATACCAGTCATGATATCAAACTGGAGATTTCTAGTTGCATCCAATATCCAAAGATCCAACTTCAGTAATGAAATAAAACCAGCAACAAAATATATCTCAAGTATGTCTCTCTTCGGTCACTCCATCCTCCAGTTCATCAAAATGCCTAACTTATATAATACTATCAGTTGTTTTCGATTCAGTTTTCCCATCAATGCTACATGCAATATTATAGGGCTCCTATAACTATCAAAGAGAATTGAATCTCTTTTACAAAACACCTATCACTGTGACAATGAAAACGACTAGCCTAAATATTTGCTGGTTTTAAAGGTACTTGGCAAATTCGTGGTCGTTGTTGAAATCCCAGTCCTCAATGAACAGCCACGTCTCCCAATCAACATATTAAAATCATCTTGAAACTGTGGAGAAGAGCGATGACATATCCACCTGTGTTTAAACAAACAAAGCATCTCATTAAAAACCAATTAAAACAAATGTAACAAAATAAACTAAAATTTAAATGTGTGCCTGTAAAATCTGCGATTTTACAGGCATGCATAACAAAAAATATTTATTACCTGTTTGACAACGAAACAACCCTTGTGCTTTGAAAAATGAGAATAACCATCAAGTTCTATTTTGAAGATCGACTACTCTTCGGGCTTCAGCTAATTTGGCTCTAAGCTTGATAATCACTAACTTTTGTTTTTCTATTTGTTCAAGCAGATGCTGATTCATACCTATTATTGACTTTTTTGCTCTTTTATATTGATTCTTTTTTATATTCATTTCTTTCCACCTGCTAATCCAATTCAACAACTCCTCTCTAAATGTCCTATTTTCTTCCTCTATCAATGCTGCATTAGATTGACAGTTTTTAAGTTCATCTTTCAATTCTGTAATCTTGGTCTGATATGCCTTGTCCAGAACTTGCTGAAGAGTTTCTTCTTCATTTTCGTGACCTGAATTGGCTGCCTGATGAGGATTAGGGTTATCAATGTTTTGACCAAATGACTGAGGACTAATAAAAGATGGTTCAGGGTTAGAAATACAGGTGTCCATACATGATGGAGCAACCTCGGCTTTACCTAATTTTGCACTATTATCCTTTATAAGAGTGGGATCATGAATAGTGTCAGGGACCGACGATGGAACGTCGTCCTCAATATGGACGACTGCAGGCTGAGTATCCTGTTGTTTAGCCATGGGAACATAAATTGTAGAATTCATGCTCCTAGTAACCCTCCTCGAAAACACCAGATTTTCTGATTCAAGCCCTCTTCTATCGCAGCATACCTGTGCTAGATGATCTAGTTTATGCATAGACTCCCTTCTATGTTCATAAGGATTATTTGGCTTGGATAGATTTTTACAATCAATAGTGTTAATATCTTTTCTTTCGATTAACCTGTCCTTTGTTTTTGCAGGAGTAATACGACATTTATCAGATGGGGGTCGGTCCGAAGCTGCTTTAGAGCAACAGGGAACTATATTATCAACATCGTCATTATTGATACCAGCGTTTATGGGTAGATTGGCTTCCTTAAGCCCTTTACCCTCTGATTCAGTCTCAGGAACATTATTGACCTCAGGCTTAGCAGTAGCCTTCTGTTTCCTACGGGTTTTTGGAGAGGGGTTCGACCAATATTGAGTCGGCCCCAAATGACATTCAGTTAAAAATTCATCCCACGATTTACCCTTCAAGGACAATTGATGTTGTAGTATGATTTTGACTAAACCATGGTGAAATAAACTTCTATCAGGGTTATCAAAACTTTGAACTGCATGCGACATCTTTTTCAAACTTTGCCACAAATAAAATGGTAGATTAAGTCTAAGCCCTTTAATGCTAATAGGAGTCTTAGATGGTAGTAGTGTAGGTGAGAAAAACGTCCATTGTAGGACACATACCTGACCAAAATTTCATAGAAGGCTCGCCATTCAGGCTTTAGGAACTTGACAGAGACCCCTATCTTCAGTTTTGCATTATTCGGTAATGGCAGCAACAAGGATAAATACTTATTTTTATTAACCTTACCACCTTTGAACTAGTGTTCTTCAATTTGTCGGAGCTTTGTCGCCTCTACGATTTTGTCTTCGTTAACGATGAACTCAAAACCCCCGATCTGCACAACGTCTTCTTTTAAATTCAAGGCAAACAGTTTGGTCACCTCTGCATTATGGTCATCAAAACACTTAAAGAACTGCCCCCACCCAACTTTTTCAAAGAGCAAGGGGACCTTCTCATCTGCTTCTACAAGTTCTGAACCTGATATTTCGAAACAGTTCAACAGAGCCATAACCTCCTCAACACTATCCTAGTTTCAAAATGGACTGAATGGTGATGTGAAGAGGGAGGGGATAGGTATCCAAGTGTATGACATGATGTGAAAACTTCACATGCTTCAAATTTGACAGATATGAGGTCTCTGGACTTGGCCATTTTTAGCCGAACTTAGCAATGATGAGTGCTACAGCCAACGTTATATTATGATACATGCATGTTTAGCCACGACTAACAGTAAAATTTACTCAATTCGACATATCAGGGATCGTTTGGTTGATGGATCGTAAACCAAAACATTGATTACACACAGTGGTCATGATGAAATCGTACATTGTTACGAAATGAAATGGTAATCAACATTAAATCCTGTTGATTTGATTCATTAATATATTCATAGCTGTCAGTTAGTCATGAGGGGTAAGCCAAATCTCCATGCCAACGCAGCGATCCAAGTAACAAGCGTTATAAATTTGACATATGGATCATATAACTTCGTAAATGCTGTCAATTGATGGTCTCCTCCAATTTTATCGTGAAAGGTGGTAATGTTCATTGACAAGGTGATATAGTATCGAAACCATACACCCTAATGTTTTGCATGACAACTAACTAATAACCTGATTTAATATTTATGCCATGTATATACATAAAACTTCATAGATCTAGTTTTAAAACTTTCCAAAATCCCATCGATTAATATCTTACATCGAATTTGATAGGATACTAAGTTATAAAACTATAATATATGAAAATTCCCATATGATACTTATTTATTTACTAACTACATATATACAATTTTTACAAAATCATGGTAAGATATTACATATGAAATATGAACATTAGGTTTAATAAGAGTTTTTTTTTAAAATTTAATAAGTCACCTTTAGTTCTAGGAGTTTAGAACTCATAATACCTCATCCATATCCAGCTCAGAATGTGTTTCGTTGATTTCCCTTTGGCATACTATCCTTTCAAGTTTCTTAATCATATATATATAAATTTAACTTAATGATCGAATTGATTATATAAAAATTTATGAAACTGACAGCTGCTAATTACCAAGTTTATGAACATGTTTTCATCAACTTTTAACATGTCATTTTACTCTTCTCCAATTGAGAGTACCTTCAGAATCAAAGATTCTGAAGGCACTCTTTTATAATTTTAAAAGAGAGCTAATCTCCCTTCATCCGAATGAGAAATGAAGGGGTTGTTGCTGACTGCCAACAAATGACGACAACCTGGGCGAACCAGTTATCTCTGCTCATACAACTTATAAATGATATAAACAAAATCTTAAAACTTATTAAAAATAATCAAAAATTCTTTATCTAAATAAAAACCATTATTTTATTCATATTCGTAAGTATAACTCAGAAATATTCCATCTTTTGAACAGAAATTTGATTAGGGATAAACTTAAAAATATCTCAATCAAAACAAAGTACTTTATAGTAAGAATAACCTGCACCATCAGCATAGAGTATAGAAATCCACTTTTCTAAAAACTTTCCAGAATTTGTTCCATAAACATAATAATTTTCTTTTGTTTGCTTTTCTTTTCTTTAAAACAATAATTCTGACTGAAGAATACTATCTGGGTATGGTATCACGAGAGCTGTCTGAAATAAGCAAGCCGGCTTGTGATGAGACCTCTTGTCTTTTAATTTTTAAATCAAAAGCCATCACCTTGGTGATCAGAAATGAAGTTATTCCAGACAACACTGATGATCATGATTAGGCCAGCTCATGATGAGACCTCCTATTCTTCAGTCAAAAGTTATGTTTTTATTTCAATTTCATCTTTTAAATTTCATAAAATGAGAGATCATTACCTAGCATGGTGACCAAATGGTAATGTCAATCATTAATATCACCAGAAAATGAATCAGCTGGCTCGTGATGAGACCCCTTATCTTTTGGTTTTTTAAACCAAAAGCCATTACTAGTTTCCTAATAATGTCATACTAGTGATATTTGTGATTCTGATCAAACCGACTTATTACTAAGACCTTCTGTCTCTCATTTTAGAATTTTATTGACTGGAACAAATCCTAAATAGTTTTCAGATGGTAAATACTTTTTTTTTAAGACTGATGATAGAGGTCTGTAAGAGTTTTTCAAAAGTACAAGCTTCGAAGAAAACATTTAATAAGCTATCCCCACTTTTATAAGAAAATAAAAAGGTGCGGAATAATCTGAGAAACACTTGCAAATAAAATCAATGATAGGTCTTTTATAGATTTAAGAAACCTTGATCATCCTGCACAAATTTTTAAAAGATTTCAGTCAAATATCATAATTTTTCAGGTTCATGAGCAAACTGACTTTTGAACTTGTAGATTTATTTATTTACATTTATTTCTTCATCTGCTAACTAAAGCTTACTGACTGATTATATACAAAAAATTGACAGTCTGAAATATTTGACTTAACAGAACTAAAACTAAAAATAACAGAATGATGTTTGAAAGTTATAAAAGTTTTATGAATTTCTCATCATCCTTAATTCTATAGATTATAATTCAGTTTATATACAAAAATATAAATTTATTTACAAACAACAAACATAGTTTATGTATAAAAATATAACTTTAGTTACAAACAACAAACAAATTATATACATTTTAAGACAGAAAATATTAACAGAAATATTTTTTCAGAATCAGTCCATTCATTGGGAATGTTTGGGACTAACCTTCAAGTGTTTGTAATTGAAAAGTACTTGGACCTATTTTCTCAGAAATAACAAAGGGACCTAACCACAGTTTCTGAAACTTAGTATGATCTCCCTTTTCCTTGTGGACTTTATCCCATTTTAAAACTAAGTCTCCCACCTGAAATTCTCGATTGGAACTGAAGGATTGGTCAAACCATGATTTCACAATCTGTTGATGTTTTGTAAAGTGTTGTTTTGAGTTTTCTCTTTCTTATTCCAGTTTTAGCAAAGTATTAATTCTCTGTTCCATTGCTGAACATCCTTCATCTTGAACGGACTGAGCTAACTGTAATGAAGGTAAGAACAAATTTGGTGGTAAAATAGCTTCAGTTCCATATACTAAGAAGAATGGTGAATTACCTATCACAGCCTTAGGAGTTACTCTGTCTTCCCAAAGAGCATTGACCAATTCTGTATGTCAATTACGATGGTGAACTGAAATAGTTCTTTTGACAATTTTCAATAAATTTTTGTTTGTTGATTCAGCTAGGCCATTCCCATGAGGATGATAGTTAGCTGAATATCTAATTCTTATTCCCTTCTCTAAAGTAAACTGAGTTAACTCAATTGATGAAAAATATGAAGCATTATCAAAGACGAGGGAATCGGGAATACCAAATCTTGTTATAATAAAGAATTCCAAAAATAATATAACCTGATTGGTATTTACAACCCTTAATGGTGCAGCTTCCACCCAACTAGTAAAATAATCGGTTGCAGTTATTATATATTTGTGTTGCATGGATGAGGGAGGATTTATTGGACCTACTATATCAATACCCCATTGCTGAAAGGGTCTTTTAGGTGAAACAGGTTGTAAAGGAAAAGCAGTTTTTTTAACCCTTCCTGCAGCGAGTTGACATTCTTGGCATTTCTTGACAAAAGTATAGGAATCTCGAAACAAGGTGGGCCAATAATAACCAGCCCGAAGAATTTTGTGCACAGTAGTCTCTCCACCAAAATGACCTCCTGCTGGTCCAGAATGTAATTCTTTCAGAATTACTTATGTTTCATCTTTATCTAGACATCGAAGGTATAATCCGTCTGAATTTCTCCGAAAGAGGATATTATCAATTAATAAATAAGGAGCAGACTTCAATTTGAGTGCTCTTTTCTTTTTTGGTTCTAAGTAATCAGGGGCAGCTCCTGTTTCCAAAAGTATCCGTATGTCTGTATACCAGGAATCTTGAGGTGGAGGATAAAAATAAATTTCCCTGGTAAGTAAAACCTCATCAATGATAGTTTCAGTTTTATCATTAGGTAAATGAGTAGCTTCAACAGCTAATTTACATAGTCCTTGACCTTTGATTATCATTGAGGGTTTAATCTCTAAGTCATATTCTTGAAGAGCTGTCAACCAAGGTGACCTCTTTTCACCTAAGTCTTTCTGAACTAACAAGTTTCTGACTGAGGAATAAGGGACAATTATTTTCGTTTTAGATTTTAGTAAATATGGACGAAAATGTTTAACAGCTTTAAAAACAACAAAGGCTTTCTTATCGACTTCATGGTAATTAAGTTCAACACCTTTGAAATTTGAACTCATGAAGGAGATCGGGACTTCGTCATTCTACTGATTTAATTGAGTTAAAACTGCCGCATATGAAATATCAGAAGCAAAAGTATACAATATGAAATCTTTATTAAAATATGGGCTTAGAAGGCTAGGAGCTTCTGAAATGATTCTTTTTCAGTTTGTCCCCAGTTAAAAACGACATCTTTCTTAATCATTTTTTGCAAAGGACGAATGCTTTCGGAGAAACTGGGAATGAATCTCCTAACAAAATTTATTTTTCCGAGAAATGATTGCATTGCTTTCTTCCTAGAAGGATAAGTTATCTTTGAAATGGCTTGGGTTCTTTCAGGATCAATCATGATTTCGTGCTTTGAAACCACACAACCTAATAAGATACCTTCTGAAACAACAAATATTGTCTTTTTGGGATTTAAGGATATTCCAAATTTTCTACATCGTTCAAATACTTTTCTAAGATGATTAAGATGATCAGTTCGATGTTTAGAATATACAGTAACATCATCCAAATAGACAATGACTGAATGGTTAATTAAGCCTCTAAAAGCAATATCCATTGCTCTTTGAAAAGTTGCTCCCGCATTGATTAACCCAAAGGGCATCTTGCGGTAGGCATATGTTCCCCATGGAGTTCTAAAAGCAGTTTTCAATTGATCATATGGGGAAACTAATATTTGGTTGTACCCTGAGAAACCATCAAGAAGTGATAGTATCTCAGCCCCAAACACTTTTTGAAAAATTTGTTCCATGGGAGGAACTGGATAATTATCCTTTTCAGAAGACTTATTCAGATTTCTAAAATCTACACATAATCTAATATCCCCGTTTTTCTTCCTAACTGGAACTAAGTTTGCCACCCATTGAGTATGTCTGATGGGGAAAATGATCTTGGCAGCTAACAATTTATTGAGTTCCTTTTTAATTGTTGGTTCTAGTGACGGGTGACATTTCCTTAGCTTTTGTTGAAAAGGTTTTGACTCTTGTTTAATTGGAATTATATGTTGCATGAATTGTGTGTTGAAGGTTTTCAGGTCATCATATGTCCAAGCAAAGACATCTTTAAATTCCTTAAATAATTTTATAAATGTTTTTTTTTCTACGGGGTTGCAATCTACTCCAAGATTTATAGTTTGGGGATTTAGTTCTGTTCCTAAATTTATGGTTTCATACCTTATTTGAGAGCTGTTAGTTTTACAATTAGGAATAGATCTAAACTTATCCTGCAAATCAAAGAACTTTTCTAATCTTAGTACTGAATTAGGGACTGGTTTTACCTGTTCAAAAGCTTTTTCAACTGAACAAAGCTCATTTATTACCGAAAAATACCGTAGATTTTCATCATGAGTGACTTCGTCTATTGATGAATCTTTAAAGGTATCCTCGTTCATCAGAAAATTCAGTACCTGCACATCATTGTCAAATACACGCCAGTTAAAAATATTATCATGTATGGAAGGCCTAAAAATCAACTCAACTGAAAAGAAATTTGATGTAAGATTTTCTGACGGAATTAACTTTGATGCTACATTTGCCAACAAATCTGCTTCTTGATTTTGACTTCTAGGAACAGAATTTATGTTAAATGCATCAAAATGTGAGATAAGGTTCCATACCTCTCTTTGATAACTCTGTAAATGTTTAGATAAACAGTGAATGGAGTTATGAACCTGTCTAACGATGATCTCCGAGTCACCATATACAATTAACTCTTTGATGCCCAAATCAATTGCTTTTTTCAAACCTTGTATTAAAGCTTCATATTCCACCATATTGTTTGTACAATTAAATTCCATCCTACAAGCTATACATGTTTTATATCCCTGAAGGTCCACCAGTAGGCAACCAGCTCCTGCACCTTCTTTAGATTTTGCATCATCAAAATATAAAGTCCAGATAGAACTATGCACAACCACTTTACTTTCTATGATATTTACAATATTCAGCAGATTATCTACATCATTAATGGTTTCCTTGAATGAAGAGTTAGGAGAAACAGATGTCACATTACTAATTTCAGATTGCTGTTTGTTTTCAGAAAGGGCAGAATTTTCAGCTTTAAAATTACCAAATCCTAATTCATACATGTAATTCCCCATAATACAATCTGAAAATAAAATGGGTTCGCTAGGATCATGCACTTCTGTGACAGTATGTTTCATATATATTTCTCTATTTATCTTTATCTGATTTGAATTTCCGTTCTTAGGTAACCATAATGTTGACCAGTCCGTGGCAAAGAATCCATTTAGTTGTTGAGACCAATCCCTACTTAAAAACAACCCATATGCATCTGGAATATCTGCAACAACAATATCTATAATTTGATAAACCGAAGGGTTACAAGCAATCCTGACTAAGACATCTTTCATTTCTCCTACAACCTTTACATTTGTCCTATCCAATTGAGTTATTTGAGAATTAGATGGAACATATTTCCCATTCAATTTCTTGCATACTGATAAAGGCATCACATTGGAGGATGCTCCGGAATCTACCATGCAGTTATGAACATTCCTATTGAAAATTTCGAAGGTAAGTAAGAATGGAGGTGTGGTTGATTTCGAATTCTTACCTATAAGCGAGGCTTTGTCAGCCGTTGCTTTTCCCTTTTCATTTGTTGTTGAATCATTATTAGAACTGTTTGCAGCAACATTTTGTTTTGCATTAGGAATGATTGAACTCACTGCGGGATTTATAACATGATTATTAGGCATTGGGTAGATTTGAAGAAGATCGTACATACTGAGGTTTGCACGAGTCTTTTTTAAATCTTCAACAATATCATATTGTAAATCTAATTTAGGAGCATTTTGTATAGGCTGAGTAATTTTGGTTGATTGAGTCGGTTTGCTAGATTGAATTTGTTTATTAGGTTGTGAATTATTGTTGTCATTATTTGTAGTAGAACTTGACGAAGCTCTAGGAGTGTTTGCTAATGCTCTGCTACGAGTATTATAGGCATGTTGTCCTGTAGGTGGGATTTTATTCTCATACTCTTTTACAAGACTGTCCCAGAAATGACCGTTAACTTGTTGAGGTTCTTCTGATTCTTCATCATTTTCTGATTCCTCTTCTTCTTCGTTTTCAGTGATTTCTTGACTAGAAGGAGTTTTAGACAAAGATAAAACAGCTCAAATTGTCTTAAAAATCTCCTCATTTACTGCTATGTCAGGTGGTGTATTTTTATTATTTGCATTCGGGTTTTGTCTAAACTGATTTCTGAAATATCCCCTAGAAGGAGAAGCTTCAGAATTGGTTTTCTTTAACCCTACAACCTCATTGGTTAATGTTCGAATAGCATTTTGCAGTTGTTCTATGTCAAATGGTTTGTCTTTTTCTGAATTGAGTTTTTCAGTCTTCCTCAGGGGAAAAGAATCAGATTTCCCACTTCTATCTGGTTCATAGGACATAGAATCCTTCCCAACTTTAATGGCTTCCTCAAAAGTTTCTACTAAAGTTGTTTTCCCAGCTCTTTTAACGAACATCCAGGAATATTTCGGTAAAGCTGACATATAATTTTCAATAATTATGTCCTCAGGAGGTTGAGAGGCAATTGGAATTTTGTTTTTTAATGTCAGAAACCTTTGATTCAAATCTTTGATTATTTCTTTAGGCTCCATTTTAATCCTAGATAACTCTAAGTCTAAAAGAGCGGGTGTTTTATCTTCCCCGAATTTATCTAGAAAGGCTTTATTAAATTCCCCCCAGTTTGTGATTGATCCTTGTACTAACGAAAAATACCAAGTAGAAGCTCTTCCTTTGAATGTTAGAGGAAACAATCGACAAACTACATCTTCATGTTGAACGTTCAAGGTTTGAACAACCAACATGAATTTGTCCACATGCACCTCTGCAGGTTCTTTGTCATCTGGGTTAAACTTAGGGAGGAGTTTATCTAAGTGTTTAGGCAACGGATGTTGTATACCAGGGACAGCTACAACAGTTGTTCTTAGCCAAGGGAGTTGTGGATTTGGTGGATTAGGTGGAGGATTGCCTCCTCCTCCTATAGGTACATTTCCTGCCATTGGAATTCTTTCAGAACTTGAAGAACTTCCTGAGTTGGATGGTCTTGGACTATCAGGTGGTGATTCAGGAGGAGAAGGTGGCTGTTCAAAACTGCTTTCTACAATTAGTCTTCTAGCAGTATTTGTCTGAGTATTTTTCCTTTGATGACTTTCAACCTGATGGTGGGGAGTACTATCAGCTACTTCCAAATCTTGCGTAACTATGGTCAATTGTGGATTATGTCGCTGCTGTCTAGGTAGACCAAAATCAATTGGAGAAACACCAAGTTGATTAGTGTATGCTCTTGTAAGAATACATCGTGATTCTTCTAAAGCTTGAGTGCTTTGTTCATGATTAAAGGGAGAGGTGACAGAATCACGCTTGAGGATGCTCCTAACAGTTTCTAAAAATGGTGATCTACTAACTTCTGAAGGTTGTTGGCTGGTTGGAAATATTTCATTAGTTTCACCTGCCATTACTCTTTAATAGGCCCTCCTTCTAGCGCCATTTGTTGGCCGGTTTTTATGACCTAGGCCAACAAGGAGGTTATGCCCACACAATCAGCTTAAAGCAGCGTCCGGTGAGTTTGGAATAGCAAAACCTCGCAGGTTATGGTCCTGCTACCAGCTGATTTTTCTCTTAAGGAGAAATTAAAATTCAGCAAAATCTATCCTATCCTAATGTTATTTCTACCTAAATGAATCCTATAATTAGTTTCAACTATCTAAATTGTCTTATAATTGCTTTCTTAAGGAAAGACTCCAATTTTTGAAGAGTTTTTCTAAATATAAAGACTATTAAAATTACATGAATTGATTTAACAGCTGTTAACTGAAATATACTAAAATAAAACTTAATCTGAACTATCTTAACTATCCTATCTATCCT
This sequence comes from Pseudotsuga menziesii, assembly GCA_001517045.1. Lineage (NCBI taxonomy): Eukaryota > Viridiplantae > Streptophyta > Pinopsida > Pinales > Pinaceae > Pseudotsuga > Pseudotsuga menziesii. Next base: position 497,752 of record LPNX010145283.1, read on the forward strand.
ATCTCAGCTGATAATGTTTTTAAATACTATATTAATTATTAATTAATAAAAGATGAACATAATAGTTTAATGTGTATGGCTTAAATATTTTTATTTAGATCATACGATTTATCTTTCTGTTCATCTTTTATTAATTAATAATTAATATAATATTTAAAAATGCTCTCAGTTGAGATAGGATAGATAGGATAGATAGGATAGTTAAGATAGTTAAGATTAAGTTTTATTTTAGTATATTTCAGTTAATAGCTGTTAAATCAATTCATGTAATTTTAATAGTCTTTATATTCAGAAAAACTCTTCAAAAATTAGATTCTTTCCTTAAGAAAGCAATTACAAGAGAATTTAGATAGTTGAAACTAATTATAGGATTCATTTAGGTAGAAATAATATTAGGATAGGATAGATTTTGCTGAATTTTAATTTCTCCTTAAGAGAAAAATCAGCTAGTAAGAGGACCATAACCTACGAGGTTTTGCTATACCAAACACACCGAACGCTGCTTTAAGCTGATTGTGTGGGCATAACCTCCTTGTTGGCCTAGTTCATAAAAACCGGCCAACATGTCCTTAATCCAACAAATTAATCCAAAGGCATGGGGATATTCTTTGGTGATATGGCTATCCATCCATGGTCTCACATCTTTATTCTAGTGTTCACAAGTGCAAAAGACAGGGCTGCAAATTTAAAGAAAATTAAAGTATGACTGTGTAAAAAATATGACTGCACAGACAATCAATTCTAGGGAGGATAGGTAAATCCCATGGAAAACAAGAGACCATTGGGTAGTAGAGAATGGAAGGGGATATTGTGCATCTTGCTGAAGACACTAGTATGGTCTTTTGATATAGTATCGACATCCATATGTAAGAGGTTTCAAGTTCTAACTAAAAAGACATTGACAAATGAGTTAATGCAGGGAAAAAACCCAATGTATAGGATTCTCATAAGTCACTATGAATGTAGAAATGATCCACATGCAAGATATTCATTCTTCACTCTAATCCTTGACAATTTTCATCATTAATTTTCTAAAAGTAAAAAAACCATAGTAAGAAAAAATAAAATGAGCTGCTTGTTTACCATACTAGAAAATAACATATATCAAGCTTACCTCACCAGCAAGGCTATATTTTGCACAGTCAATAGCATGACGCGATGCTTGTTAGCTGGAATATTTCACCTCCTACAGACAGCAAGGTGTTCCACTGGTTTGAATGGTTTAGATCTAAAACAAATAAAGGATAGAGGTTGAAGACTCTCCCTAGACGATGTAGATATCTGGAATACAAGGCTTTGATAGTCCACCTGTGTACCTGCAATCAAGCTCAACACGAAACAGATCAAAGCAACCAGAATATGATATACTAATCTATGCTAGTGACTAAGGAATCTAGCAACATATATGTGAAATCACAACAACAACAACATATGTGGGATAGAAATCAACTTCAATTAAAGAATATGAAGAAGTTTACAACCAAGCCTTAGTGTTGACATGCATCTCCATGAAACCAGACCTTATCATCCCCAAAAGCTATGACTCTATCTCTCTATGCTCTCTCCAAAATGATCTTAGGCCAATGGTAAATCCAACATCATAACAATACCTCAAGTGTTCTCCCCTCAACCATGGCTATGAGCTCTTATTTATAAGGCTTTAATGGATAGAGATGGTTGAGAAATTAGTGGGTGAGGTGGCTTCTAAGATCCTAGGATGAGGGATCTTGAGCTCAACCAACCCACATCAGTAGAGATAAGGTAGGACATGAGGCTTATCATCCATAAGCCTTGAGAAACTTCTCTTTTTCCCTTTTTACCCAGGGTACCGTGTTTCTCCTTCTATGACAGAAAGGTTCTGGTAATAACCGCTTATGGACCAAGGACAATAAGCGGTGGCACCACTTATGGACAACAGATGATGGGTGGTGCGAACAGGGGTACCACTCCTAGATAAAGGGGCATGCGCGGTGCTGGGAATTTGTATGAAATATTGATGAAAAACCATTTAGTTTCCACTCCAAAAGTTGGGATTCAGGGCAAGTAGGTATGTCAAATGTCTTATCAAATGATGGTGACAGGATTTTGGTATAACAGGATGCCCCCCAAAGCATGAGTCTTAGAGGGATACGATAAACGAGAGCTTTGAGAACAATTCGTTGCCAAGAGATGAAAATGTCGGCTCGATCAGAGCATGTTGTCAAGTAGGCATCTGTAGTACATCAGTATGTTGACTCATAGACACAAGTAACCAAAATCATAGCTACAGACCAATACAAGGCAGATCCATGAGAGGACTAAACAAGCATGGCTACTAGAATACAGCGTAGATCCATGTGATAGAGGACTCAAACTTGGACATAGCTACCAGACATACAACGTAGATCTATGTCATACATACACAAATTTGAGCATAGCCACGACCATACAAATGTGGATCCATGCTAGATACACAAAAATCCATCACAACCTGGGGAAAAATCAATGAGCGCTTTTAAACAAATACCCAGGGTCTTCGTCTCGTCTTCCACAAAGTACGATTCTATCCATGTGATTACAATGATATGAAGTCGAACAAGGTAGAAACCACTTGATTACCGGTCAATGATGTGAACCCTTAACAAGTGCAAGGGAGATCACCATTAATGTCAATGATTCCCAAGGTACCTTAGCCCAATCTACTGAGTGCGAATAGATGTCCTGATGTCGAACACCCAGTTGATTCTATCGATCAAAGGTCAATGATGGGAACCTATGTCGAGAGCAAGAGAAACTATCATTAAGGCATACGGATCTCAAGGTACTAAATATTGTTTCTAATACTATTTCCCGGATAATGAGTTGATGTCGACGGGAATAGTCTCATTGAAGGAGGGCCATGATGAGTCCCACATCGACAACATGAAACTTGGAACATAGTTCTGGAATGATGTGAATGCAGTAACCATATGAATGACTCAAATATACTGACACAAAGACCATGTAGACTGCAGAGGTAAAACTTCTTCAAATCCCCCTTGAATATCGGGCGGCACAACAAAATGACTTGGTAGCATGACTAGACAGGACAGACACACAATGCAACAGTGGACAATGCATTCTTTTAAAAGAATCAAAGAATTGACATGACTCATGAAAGTGGATCGTCACGGAGATCAGCTGAATACCCAATTGACTGACATGATTGTGCAGACAAGTGCCATGTTCAAAGGTAATGACAAACAACTGCCATTATTTACAAAATGATTCCATTCCCATTTCCCCCATCATGATTAATGAGTGCCTCTTTTCAGTTTTATGAGTTCAAAGGGGGGTAACAAACACTCGATATAGCTTGTTAGAAGACAAGTCCAATATCATATGTTTTACGAACTTGAGAGAGGAGGGGTTCATTCCCAAAACGGGTCTCTTAATGTTTAATTTAACGAGTCCACTAAAAGAAAACTCAATATCGTTCATGGTTAGAAAGTCTGAACGAATATGGAAGAAGACTCCAAGGGGTCCTTTTTCATATGATTTAGTCTCTAAGGCCCGAAAAAATGTAAAATCATACCTTAGAGAACTCTTCCAGTCATGATTGGCTGGAGTGATCCTTTTCGGTAAATAGTTTGATCCAAACCAAAAAAGAGATAAACTACCGTCGGATGGACAACTCTTCAAATACTTTAATGAGCGTGAAGAAGACAAGATCGCTTGACGATCTTTTCATATTTAGGGATCCTGAAAAGGGTTTAAAGAGAAGTCCATGAGGTTTCTTTGCACAATGTCATATTTTATGAGCCTGGAAAGAATTGGAAATATACTCGATGAATTTTTCGTGTTTAAGGAGCCTGAAAAAGAGGTGAAAAGAGGACTCCATGACGCTTCTTTACACAACGTTTTATTTTACGTGCCTGGAAAGAAACTTGAAATGGACTCGAAACTTTGATACTAGATTTTTAACGAGCATGACAAAGTGTCATAATAAACGCTTGACGACCTTTTTCGTTTTGTGAAAGTACGAAAAATCCATAAACAAACTTTCCAAAGCTTCTTACTAAATTTCTCTTATCCTACAGATGACTCAGAAACAAGTGTTAAATGCATTTTAGACCAACACTAAGGGATTATGACAAATGAACTTTGACTAAAATACAATTTTATATCAAAACTATAGTAAGTCGGACCCAAAAATGTCTATATAATTCAAGTAAATAGTAAAAAATCAAAACATTTCACTATTTACCTCTAGCAGAGAGCACTTGGAGCATTTTCTAGCTGAATCTTCCACAGCTGATACCAGGAGTTTCCACCGTCCGTTTTCAGCACTATCAGTTGTAGGTAACATATAAGACCTTCATATTTCATTTCATAGCTTCTATTTTGAGATTTGGGGGGGTTTTGGGCCTATCTGGCAAGCCCTAAAACCCAATATACGGGCACCACAAGTACCTCTTACGAGATACGCGGTACCACCTGAGAACCGCGCCAAGAACACGACGGACAGGCGGTGCAACCGCCTGTCTCCAATGGGGCACACCTGGTACTGACCGTGGAGAACTTAAACAAATGATATGGGTAGAAAAAACTCATTCTTTTGATTTCCAATGACTCAAGGATGATTCTAATACATACCATTGTTGTTTTTGGCAGGTCTAGGTGACTCAAAATATGGCGATATGGAAAGAAAGAACACATGATAACGAGGATGCTGCTGCTAAAAGAAATGCGGGTTTCATTGCCGCACTACGGGACTGTGGAATTTTAAAGTTCTTCTGGACTCCAAGCATGGTGTCTCATAAGAGATTACTGGAACACATACTACAGATGTGGAATCCAGAACATTAGTATTTTGAAGTGGGGGCACATATGCTTACAGTGGAGGTAGAGGATATCTACTTCCTAACTGGTCTATCGAGACGGGGTGCCCCCATCTCACTGACAGGTTCCCGTGGCGAGGACATCACCACCAGAGAGCTTATAGATCGACACTGTGCACCAAGTACAAGTACATCGGGGAAAAATATCTCCATTAGGGCAGTGACAGATAGGGATTTGTAGATCGTTCTGTTCACCATGAAGTGGGTGGCCGAGAGCCAAGGTGTGCACCAGGATTCCAGGGCACACATGCTGTATGTCATAGAGGCTATGGAACCTACGATGTTCAACTGGGCGGAAGCAATGCTTCCAATATTCAAGGATCAGCTGACTAAATGTCGATAGGGAGAGCTGAAGCAGTTTAGCTTTGGTTCCATCTTAGCCTGCTTCTTGTTCGAGCGGGTCCCACAGATGAGTCCCCAAGTGACTTTCCAGAGTCTGAGAGCATGGGACCCCCATATGCTGAGGTGGGTCCAGGTCATGGCTCACACAGGAGTGGGTAGGGGTAGAGTGAAGTTCGGTGATCTTTTCTTCAGATGGCTGCGGGATCAGATGCTCATGGTCGAGGACTATGCCTATGCAGGCACAGACTTTACAGGAGATCCCGACCTACCACTCCCACCTGGAGGGCAGTGGGGTGACATCGGTAAGAAGCAAGAAACCCTAAAATGGACAATGTTTTTATGTTTTTTTAAAGTTTTATATTTTTTATGATAAGTGACAAGACTTGTTTGTTCTCATGTAGATGTTAGAGCAACGAGGCCTGAAGGAGCATCTCCATTGGATAGGCGAGCCGGAGCTCACTTCATACCACAGGGTGATGATATCACCGGGAAGCTGGAGGAGAACCTGGAGAGGTTGACTCTGGACATCCCAAATGCTGACATAGATGACCTCCCGACTAGATATTAGAGATCTACAGCGGGAGTACTGGGCAGATTTAGTAGGCTGCTATGTAGGGTGGCTCGAGCAGTGATGTGCTATCACGAGCACCATTAGTGCATGAGACACGTATACTGAAAGTTGATAGCTTTAGGATTTTGTATGATGATTTTTCTTGAAAGCTTACATGATTCAGATGAGATCTCAGGACCTATTTTTTGCAAAACTTTTTGTATATATA
>LPNX010145283.1:507632-559376 GCA_001517045.1 Pseudotsuga menziesii
AACGTACCCTCCGGAAGAGGCGGAGGAGCATTGGGTTCCTAATGGTGTAGAAATGGTTCAAATGACAAACCACAAGCTATGAGTCCATCAATACTACTAGAGCAATGACTGTGGCCAATGCTAACTTCTCCACATGTGAATAACGGGTTTCAAAATCAATAAGATTCTTACTGGCATAATAAATCACATGTTTTTTACCGTGGAGATTGACCTGCACTAAAACCATGGCGATCGTAGTAGCAAAGGCAACAATATACAAGAGAAAGTCCTTTGAATAATCTGAGGGGTGCATCAGGTGAATGAGTCAGAGCGTGCTTAAGATTATCAAAGGTGCATTGGGCTTGGTCATCCAAGAAGAATGGAGTGTTTTTCTTGAGGAGACGCATATAACCGTGCGTTTTCTCTACGAAATTGCACATGAAACGACGGAGAAAGTTTGCCTTCCCTTGCAAACTTTGGAGTTCAAGGAGGTTGGTTGGGGCTGGTAAATTAATGATAGAGGTAATCTTCAAAGGATCGGTCCGAATGCCATCTTTGGATACTACAAAGCCAAGCAGACGTCTCGTCTCAACGCAAAAAACACATTTATGCAGATTGAGTCGTATGTTATAATGACGGCATCTCAGGGATATGTCTCTAATATGACCAGGGTGGTCCTCCTGTCGTTGTGAATGAGCAGGGAGGTCATCAAGGTATGGTTCAACAACATGTTTAATGTCGTGAAACACATAGGAAATCGCATGCTAGAACGTGGCTCCAGCATTTTTCAAGCCGAAAGGTAACTTCTTATACACAAAGGTTCCCCATGGGAAAATGAATGTCGTCTTATGCTGATCGGAGGGAAATATATCAATTTGATTGTAGCCAGAGAAGCCATCCATGAATGAAAAGATGACACTTCTAGCACAGTTGTCGATAATTTGATCGATATACGGGGTAGGAAAGTTGTCCTTGGGACACGATTTATTCAAATCCCTAAAGTCGATGCAGAATCTAATGGTGCCCTGCTTTTTATTGACAGGGACAACGTTCAATACCCATTCCATCAGAGGTACAACATAAATAAAACCATCTTTCAGAAGTTTCTCAATCTCAGCTTTAATAGTTGCGGCCTTCCGAGGATGGACTTGCCTAAGTTTCTGCCTGATGAGTTTAGCCGTGGGATAAGTTCTAATCTCATGGACCACAATGGAAGGGTCAATCCTTGGCATCTCTTCATAGGACTAGGAAAAAATATCACATAATTCCTTGAAAAGTGCCTTATATGCTTCAGATTCATCTACGGAGCAGTTCTGCCCAACATGACCGTGTTCAATAACATCAGGCTTGGATGATATGTCAATTGGGTTCATCTGAGTAATGTTGCAAAGGTTTCCTTTAGAATATGTATCTTGCAACAATATAGGACTTGTGGAACGTTGAAAATATCAGTAGGAAACAAGGATGCAAAATCATGGCTGCCCGAACTGATGTTGGGGAGGAACATGGATCTATGGTGGTGAAACTCCCAAATGGGCTCATCCTTGTTCATGATCTCTATAATGGACTCATTGGAGGGAAAATTCTCAGAGAGATAGTCTAGAACCCGAAGAGAAGGTTCTAACCAGTACGGTAATGGTAAGGATCCGAAGCCACTAGATGAAGGTCATCAGTGTGATCATCGAAAAAGGTTTGAATGGTGTCATACATAGCTTCATGAGGACTCTACAACATTTTTTCCCTTAGGCTCATAATCAAATGAGGCGATCATATGTACTGTCGCGGTATCCTTGCTAGGAGGAGTAGATGTGAAATCCCCATAAGGGATGAATCCTTCAGCATACCTACCCCAATTGACTGGTAAGGAGGGGGAGACTGACCTAACATGGGGATGTTATTAGCCGTGGAGGTAGTAACATCCGCTGTACAGAAATCAAGCTGATCAATCGTAACAATTCTCCCTAGATGTGGGAATTGGGCCATTCGAAATACTGTTGAAGCAACAACAGTCATGGCATAGAACCAATTCCTTCCTAGAAGGAGGTTGTAATCTAAAGGGGCATCTACCACTTCTACTTGGATGGAAACGGTTTTTCCCCCCAGCCCGACCGCAAGGGTTAATATGAGACCATGGGGTTGGAAACCCCGTCGATCAAAGGCTTTAAGGGTCGTAGGTGATGTACCAAGCTCGAGAGAGCTAAGAGCTTTCCAACAAGTCAGAGATAACACCAAGGTTGAAGCTCCTTCATCTAGTACCGTTTGAAAGACTTTCTTTCCCACTACTTTCGTAATGATCTAAAAAGCAGGCTTATGCAGTAATCTAGGTTTATAATTATCAATGTTTAAATGAATAAAGTTAGTGTTATCCCGGTCTAAAGCTCCTAAAGCGGTCAACAAGTTTTTGCGCTGTGTGGGGAAACTTTGGAGTACTTCTAGGGTAGACATGGCACAAGGTTCCTAAGCGAGATCTTCAACCACATTATAGAATTGAGCAGCTCGAGCATTGGGATTAAATATAGCCTTCCAAAGAGTACTCTTATGTGGGCGCAAAATCATGTCGAGAGTAGGATTCTCGGTAGATAAAGGGACAGTAGACGAGTATTCCAGAGAACTAGTAGAGGGAGCTTTCCCTAAAGAAGATTGATCTTCTTTCTTATCTGCGGGTTTATCATAATTTTGACTTTGAGTTTGCAAATGGATGGTATCTGAGGACATCATACGAATTTCCTCCGATGAACTAGAGTTACCTTGGTTAGACATGTGGTCTACCAGTTGTTGTTGAGAGGGAAAGGGATCCGTAAGTACTATGGGTGTGGGATTAGACTTCAAAAACTAGGAGATTTCATCCCGATAGGGACACTCCTTTGAAAAATGCTCACCACCACATAACAGACAGGGATGGTAACCACCGTATAATAGACAGGGATATTTAGCCTTCCTTTTCCCTTTGTCGTTGTCATTATTGGTTGGTCGTGGAGTCTCCTGTTGGTTTCCAGGTTTTTTATTTCTATTTTTACCTTTCTTTTTATTACTCGAGGTTTGAGTACTTTGAATGGAATTGACCTCGACAGGAACCTTAGGAGTCGAAGGAGTTGCAGTTTGGCTTTGCTTGGCAGGTTTCGCTGCGGACGGGGACTGGATTGAACCAACAATCCCATCAACAAGTACTTTTGCTGGTGGCTTGGTAGGGTCAGTGTTGGGGTGAGGAGCTTGAGGAATTAGGTCATAAAGAGTTCCACACTGGGAATAGACCAAGTATAGGTACTGAGCCCGACTAATAGCCTGCTCTTCGGTAACGGCACCGCCCATAGCCACATCTCAGGCAATAGGAGACAATAAGGACTTAGTGAACCAATCAGCTAGCAACTGATTCGGAATAGGGGCCTTAATAACTCTTCTTTGCCTTCTCCATTCATGAATATGATCGGAAATGTGGGTGGAGGTGTTTTGTCGCAAAGAAGTTAAAATATCAGTGCCCATTTCATAACAAATAGGGAGCTGAAAGTGTGTAAGGAACACGGTTGCCAACGAGCCAAAATCCATAAACGAATGTTGTGGGAGTTCAATGTACCACTTCGTGGATATACCGGTCAAAGTTCACTGAAAGAGTCGTAACTGGACGGAATCATCCATGAGAGAGTTCGAAGAACACCATAAATGAAAAGTCATAACATGGTTCTTTAGATCGTCTCCCTGCTTCCCATCGAATTTCATAATATCCGATGGTAACTTTACCAGAATGGGAGGCCACGAGGGATTGTGTCGAATGGGATCATTAATCAACTTGGACAGATCAGGCAAGTCCAAAGTTTCTAGGAAAGGTAACTGTTAGTTGGGTTGCACATATTGGTAATATTGATATGGCATATAATTACTAGTAGGACCATAGGTAGATTGATAAACATGTTGTTGTGAGGAATAACCACCGAAAAATCTGCCCATGGGGGGTTGATTTCCGTAATTAGGATCACTAGGACCACCAGGGCCTCCAAGAGGAGGACCTCCAGGGCCATCGAGACCACCAGGACCACCGAGACCACCAGGACCACCAGGACCACTAGGAGGCATACCACCAGACCCTCCAGAGCCTCCAAGAAGTGGTAAACCTCCAGAGCTAGGTGGAGGGCCACTAGACCCTGTAGATCCAAAAGGAGGAAAGCCACCAGGTCCCCCAGGACCACTAGGACCACCAGGACCATAAGGAGGAAAGTTTCCATATCCTCCAGGACCATTAGGTCCCCCAGGGGGAGGACCTCCATAAGGCGGTCCTCCCACACCTCCCACAGTATGTATAGGTATCCCTCCCATAGTTGGCATGTAAGACCAATTGGGTTGCCCCCATGGCATAAAAGTGTTACTAGGGTATGGAATTCTAGTATAGGGTATTCTTGTAGGATTAGATGGGTGATTACCTACAGGTATTTGATAACCATAACCTCCAGAAGACTGAACGATTACAAGTTGTGCCCCTAGGGGCTGACCTGAACTAGATGGAGGATTGACCACATTAATATGGGTGGGAGGGACAAAAACTATAGATGATTCTATGTTAGAGGTTTTCCCTTGACTAGGTACAATTCCGACATCAGACAACATAGGTCGTGCCGGGGGTTTTCCCCCGGCATTAGAAGGTACTGATGAAACATGAATTGAAGGTTGGGCCCCAGGTACAAAATACTTGGGAAGATTTGGAATAGACATAACATGAGTGGTGAGAGGGGTGGTAAATTAACCTAGGTTGTGGGTTGTTAATGAACGATCTATAATCAGTTCAATGGGTCTCATAGAATCGGCCAGTGAACGATATCCCATAGGAAGATATGTGGAACGTAGTGGTGTAGAGCCTAATAGGTCATCAATATGCTTTTCTACCTCCTGTGCACGGAGAATAGTAGCACGGTATTGCTTGCATTCTTCTTCATCATTAGGAGAACTTACACAGGTTCCAAATGAGGTAATGGCCTGTCCTATAGGTGTCTCCCAAAAAGGAGCATTGGGACCAAAGTCCAGATGGGTTGTATCATCAACATGACCTTCTAAGGGAGAATGGAATGATGAATTTCCCCGAGAAGGTTATTGGACCAAGGGAGGTGAGTGTGAAGAATATGGTACTCCACTTTCCACCACCACATTATCTCCCATTTGGGAGGTGGTACCAGCTCCTTGGTCGATAGCTTCCATTGGATTTTATCCTGAAACAAGAATAAAATTGGGTGGAAAGCCCCATACTCTCCTAGACTGTCTTAACTCATCTAGTTTGTATAGTTCCTATCTAACCTAGGGTCTGAAAATCTAGAAAAAACACACCAAAAGACTTCCCTACACAAACTATAGGTCAAAAAAAGCAAACTTAAAATGATAGGAGGAGTTCAAAAGTCAGGTCTCTCACTAGGATTGTCAAGAAGGTACCACTCACGATATACCTCGAGGGTACGTGCGTAGTAATCTCCCCGAATGTTGTTTTCGGTGTATGGCTCCAAACAAGATAGTAAAAGGGATTTTGTCAGATAGATAAGGTACCCTAGTGGGGTCTCCTGATATACTCAAGGTATGTGGGAGCTTGAATCAGTAGTAGTGCTATCTAATGCATAACCATACACAAGGGGCCTTCCGATATACAATCGAGTACGTGAAGTACCTTTCTATATACCTCAAGGGTACGTGAAAGGCCATTCGATATACCGACGGTACGTGGAAGAACCGCGCGAGTTTCGAAATGTAATGCTAACAAATAATGACAACTCCTACATTTCACGACGGCCGAACATGTCTCTAACCTATCACTCAAGTTACTACGTAAATTTTAACCTACAACTACCGTTAGCTGGAATATTTCACCTCCTGCAGATAGCAAGGTGTTCCACTGGTCTGAATGGTTCAGATCCAAAACAAATAGAGGACAGAGGTTGAAGACTCTCCCTAGACGCTATAGATATCTGGAACACAAGGCTTTGATAGTCCACCTGTGTACCTGCAATCAAGCTCAACATGAAATAGATCAAAGCAACCAGAATATGATCTACTAATCTATGCTAGTGACTAAGGAATCTAGCAACAAATATGTGAAATCAAAACAACAACAACATATGTGGGATAGAAATCAACTTGCATTAAAGATTATGAAGAAGTTTACAACCAAGCCTTAGTGTTGGCATGCATATCCATGAAACCAGACCTTCTCATCCCCAAAATCTCCGACTCTAGCTCTCTATGCTCTCTCCAAAATGATCTTGGGCCAATGGTCAATCCAACAGCATAACAATACCTCAAGTGTTCTCCCCTCAGCCATGGCTATGAGATCTTATTTATAAGGCTTTAATGGATAGAGATGGTTGAGAAATTATTAGGTGAGGTGGCTTCTAAGATCCTAGGATGAGGGATCTCGAGCTCAACCAACCCATAGTAGTAGGGATAAGGCAGGACGCAAGGCTTATCATCTAGAAGCCTCAAGAAACTTCTCTTTTTCCCTTTTTAACTAGGGTACCGCGTTTCTCCTTCTATGACATAGTGGTTCTGGTAATAACCGCTTATGGACCAAGGAAAATAAGTTGTGGCACCGCTTATGGGAAACATATGATGGGTGGTGTGAACAGGGGTACTGCTCATGGATAAAGGGGCATGCACGGTGCTGGGAGTTTGTATGAAATATTGATGAAAAACCATTTAGTTTCCACTCCAGAAGCTGGGATTCAGGGCAAGTAGATATGTCAAATGTCTTATCACATGATGGTGACAAGATTTTGGTATAAGAATGCTCTCCCAATACTTCCTGACGTCCTTGACAACGTCTCTAGCATTCCTTCAAAAGTGTCCCTGGCAATTGCTGCTTCTGTATCCCCATTAAGTGTCCCTAGAAATAGCTGATTTTGTATCCCCACTAATTGTCCCTCCAATTGATTTTTTCTCTAAGATTATTTTACCTTCTTCACTTGATTCCAAATCCATCGTATTTGGCAGACCCCACTGCTACACATATAACTATGATCAACATTTGAAAAACTGCAAAAATAATGGAGAGGAGAACAAATTTAGTGCCTTTCCCAGGAATGCGAAGGTGCCTTCTAAAAAAGAGAATTATGATAAGATTACTGTAAAAAAAATCAAACAATTCAAAGTCTCACAGTGCATCAAATTCAAGTAATCACTCTGCTTCCTCTAAAGTTACTCGACCACTTTTTGATAACTATGTTGATGTTGGCAACGGAGGGTGAAAATCAAAGTTGGACATATAATATTTGAAATTGTAAATAGTATTAAGGGGATTGACATTCAAATTCTATTTGAGGAATATATTACTGTCAAAATATTTATTTAGTGCAAGGATCTACCCCCAAAAAAGCTTCATGGGATGGCCCAAGAATACTTCCACATCTAGTACTTTAGGGATACAACAATTTATCAAGGGGGCTCTATTGACATTGTATTGTCTCAAGATAAGAGGAAATGCCCAACAATGATTAACAATGGAGCAGGTGAGACCAATTCTTTATTATAAGGGTTAGCACAGGTTTTTAGAGGCATTAGGGGTATTATGTTACAGTTCAGTAGAGATTTAAAGGATGGAAATATATAAGAATTCATGTATAAATTTAATTATGTGGCTTAACTATCTCATATTTTACTTCATCATCCCTTTTTCGAATATTTCTTTGTACTGGATGCTCATGTCAACTAGAAACACAACAATTATATCTTCTAGGTGTAACTGGAAAACTATACATTTTGGATCTTATTACTTGTACATTGACATACATCCTCTAGAGATTCCAACGACACAACTATCCCACTAGAAATAACATTCCCATATTTGTATCCTCTATCATAAAGACAAGGTTGATTTATATGTCTATAGGACCTCGCAAATTAACTAAGTTGGATACAAATCAAATTTGGAAATAGGTCAAGGATTCCAAAGACATGGGCCATGGAAAAGGAAAAGGGAGTCATGTCTCTTCCCTTCCTATATTTTATTTTTCTAAAATCAAACTATATCAACTCTTTTAGCTCATTCTCTGACTTTGTTGACATACATATGGCCACTATCTAAAGGAATGGTAGCATAATTTGATCTTCTTATATGTTAAATTGCACAAGTATTCCTCAAACAACTAAGATTTGATAAGGCCACATTTATGTGAGAAAGTGGTATTCTAATTGGTTGCAACAAACTAAAAATACTTCATTTACTATTGGAATGACAACTTGATCATAGAGATTCTCCTATTGTGCAGATGGATAGACTACCTACATTTTATGAATTTTTTTTATAGTTAGAATTGCAAAGAAAGATACAATAATATTTACATTTCTTGATGCCAGGATTTATAGTGCATCCAAAAATTTAAACAAAAATTGAGAAGAATAAGCTACAAGATAAAATTCCAATGGATGATGGAATGCTCTCGCACACTTGATTACTAGACAGATTCACATCTTTTAATGCACCCATGTTCTAGAATAGATTATCTATGTCCCCTGTGATGACGTCATTGGATAGATAGAGAGATGTATAAAGAGAAGGAGAAGTAGTGTCTTGGTCATTGAATCTCATTGAAATACCACAGCCAGCCAACCACAAATCCACTAAAAAACTGGAGTTTTTAATCCAGTCAAGGATGAACTCAAAGCTTAGATTATTATGGGAAAAATCAAGAGTTTCTAGACCAATGTTATTAAGCTCTGACAACAGTATTGATAGTCATAGGATATTACTGGAGAGATTAAGAAAATAATAATATATATAGTCGGCGATTGAGGAAGGGTTTTTGTGAGATCATTATTTGATAGATCCAAGTATCCTAGATATTGGACATTCACAAATAGTTGAAGCAAGCAAAGGCCTGAAAAGCTGCCCAATCAGGTAGGGAAGTCATCACTTATATTGTTTTCGGATAGAATGAGGGTGTGAAGTGTATAGGATTTTTAAAGAACGAGGATTATCCCTATGAGCATGTTTTGGAATATACCCTAATAGTAAATGGAATCTAGATTGAGGAAGGGATCTGAGAAGGCTTCAAATACAACATGAGTAAGTGAATTTGAATTGCCGAGAATAACACTTAGTACATACATTAAAAGTACCGAGCAAAATATTTCAAGGATTTCTAAGCTTAAGACAAAGTGTGAAAGCCAATTTACAAATAAACTTGAAATAACATTCAATGATATTATACAATCAGAATACCATCATAAAAAAATGTTCCGGTTTCAACATCAAGAACAACAAACAAAGCATCAGATATCAATTGTAGCAACAGAGCATATTTTTAATGAAAATGTATGTTTTAGTCATTAAGTTCAAAGAGTTGTTTCCACCAAATCAAGATGCATTTTTAGAAAATGAGAGAGTTTTTTATTAAGCATGATACAATATTCAAAACCTCTCTCAGTTGTTACACAGGTATTATATTTTGGGATAATTTAAGTCATCTTTACAGGGAAATTTTCTAGAATTTCAGTTTACTCTCTGATTCATCAACTTCCAAATCGGATTCCAAGAATCTGGAAATGCATATGAGAAAATTAAGACATGGGTTTTTTCAGGAACATGGTCAATTACAAAAACCTCTCTCATATTTCACACAACTATCCCCATTTGAGACATGCATGTGGGGATTTGAAGCCTATTTTTCAGCAGTCTGCTTCCTGAAATGAAGCAAATCAGTTGTAATTGTTTCTATTTTTAGAGTTCAGATAGATTTCAAATTCAAGACTAGGTAGAAGTTGTTTTAATATAAATTCATATGTATTTGATATACAATAGACATGCTTAAAGAGGATGTTTTTCGTGGAAGGCTATGAAGTATAATAACACAAATGCATTGAATGATTTTTTATTGATTATCAAAACTAATGAAAACAACCAGAAATGTGAAACCGGAACATAGTGAAAACAATAGAAACCATACTGCATCAACAAGATGAGAAAACCATTTCCGACAAACAAAGAATAGGGGAAGTGTGAAGTACCCACCAGCAAGAACAATAAATCTCCACGCTAAGAATGTCAACAAGAGGTACACCACTACCGATCCTCGCTGAACCAAGAACCTAGGACTGTAGATAGATGCAACAACACCCTAACCCTAATCACTAGAGAAGAAAGGGCACAAGATTTTTGAACAAAGAAAACGCAGAGCAGCATGAAGAGTTGGCACAAACTTAGTACTATACAATACTAATGGAACACACAGAGAACCATGAATCCAAGCTTCAAATTTGAACATGCACTGTCAGCTATCCAGTTTGTAGGTTCAACTTCCAAAATAGCATTTGCAATATTAAAAGTTGTATCTGAAAGGGGTTTCAGCCATTTCTTTCCAAGCATATTTTGTTACACCGAAATATCGTCATGTTGATCCATGTGTCAACCTTATGCATAATCCCTAAATTTCTCTTTGCTAAACTGGGTTGATTTGAGGTTGTTCCTACCCTTTTTACCCTCTCTGGATAGGCCGACGATTTTCCCCTTCATGCTAGAAGCGCTGGTGGCACTCTTTCCCCTTGTGTAAGGTGCATCGGTGCTCTTTCCCTTCATGAAAGGTGCGCTAGTGGTGTTTTGAGGGAAAAAACGAAGCTTCGAGGCTCTTCTCGAAGGTGTATGAGGTGTAGGACTATCCCTATCATGTAGGTGAGGTGGCATTCGGTTCCCTAACCAATGGCGAGGATCCCTTAGACCCATACTCCTAATCCTCAACCTACTCCATCCCTTTAGCCTTATAAATTGAACCCTCTCTCCATTGTGAAAGGAGGAAGGACTATGATACTTTTATACTAGTGGAATTTCTAGGTGATCCCTGTCATCCTTTGGGAGGCTACTATCATCCTTTGGAGGCTTGGCTTGGATTGTTGGATGGAATTTTGCAACGTTAAGACTAGGTTGTGACATTCCTTCTTTATGCAATTCTATGTATCTCCTTGATTACATTAACACAAATCTCTTTCCATAAATGTTATTGTGTTGATAATGTTTATATATTTCTTCCTTAACTGTTAGCTTAGATCAATTCATGTTTAGATACACATGTACTGTTTGCTTGTTTCCACTTGCTCTATAGGGATTTGTAGCTAAATATCTGAAGGCTCTAGAGCTTGGATCAACAAAGAAAGAAGAGTATTTGCATACTTCAGGTAAGTGATCTATATGTAAACATGTATTTCTATTTGATCTAAGAAAGTAGGATGTATTATGTACTTGATTTGTTCTAGATCCCCTTGGACTAGGGAGATCTAGCTTGAGTCCGGTTGAGTAGATTTATCCGAAAAAAAATTTGGCGACCATACTGGGGATAGACATAGATTTGATTTCATTATGTTTTTTATTTCATATCTATTTATCAATCCTTTTTCTAGCCTCTAGGGACCTTCCCTCCTTTAGTTTTTGTCTTTGAAGAGTGTCTTGCATCCTCTTGATGCTCTTTGGATCACTATCAGACCTTCTTCCCTTCTCCCATAGGAGATCTAGATTTTACCTTGCTTTTATCTCCACCGACGCACCTAGGTTGTGTAGACATAGCGCCACTGGTTCCTTTTACCAGGTTTATAAGTGCACATGCCACCGACGCTCTTGTGCAATGTAGTAGGTGTGCCACTCACGCTCTTATGCAGTGTAGTAGGTGCTCTACTGACACTCTTGTGCAGTGTATTAGGTGCGCTATCGGTGTTCTTATGTATTGTTGTGTTTGCGCCTATCCCTCCCAGGAACTCTGGTGCAGTGTAGGTAGGTGCGCCTGGCCTTTGAAACTTAGGGATCAACTCAAATTTCCTTCTTTTTTGGGTTTTGGTCTGATGGATTGTGGTGTTTAGGCTGCATATTATAGTCATATACCCCCTAGACCCAACATTATCTCTATTTGGAGTTGATTTTGGGATTCTTTACTAGACAAGAGGATGACTTGGTTGTGGTGGGAAATTTCAATCCTCCACTTATTAGTTCTTCCTTGCCATTCCTAATCATATTTCCAGATCTCTTCAGATATGTTTGGATAGTAAGATCTGATATCCAAACCCTTTATCCCCTCAATCATTGAGTTTTGGTTGCATTTTGGTTGTTTTGGAGCAATTCTTGACTGTTTGAAGTTGTTTGGGTGATTGTCATATTACTTTTGAATGATGAATGAATGGAGTGTTGTAGATGTTCTCTCTTTTTCTGTTTGTAGAGATGAAAAGAGTTTAATTATCAATTTTCATTTTGATATATGCATTTGGAAAATAAAAGTGCTTCCCTACTTTGTTTTATACATTGTTGAGATTTGTTGCATCTTTGATTCCATTTGTGCCTTTTGTACTATTATTGCAAAAAGTTAGAATTGTTGCATTCTAGGAAGGAATTTATTCTTTCTTTACTGTTCAGATTCATGTTTGTTTGAAGAGAAAACTCAATCAAAAGAGAAGAAATTTAAAACAAAAACAAGCCACCCTATGCTCATATTATCTTTTGAAGAATTGTGATTGATTTTGATCTTTAAAAGCTTCATAATTTCCTTTGAGTAGAACTTGATTTTCTTAGATCTCTGATTTTTGTCTTCTTTAACATAAAATATCTTTCCCTACCTTAGGTAGCTTTCATCGAAAGAGAAATGTGCATTATCATGTCGCTACGATTTGCATTATTTTTACATTTCATGTCTACACCTCATGCATCCACTTAACCGCTCAAGATAAAATTAACACTAGCTTAGGTTTAAAATCATTTAGTAACTGTGTGTAAGTTAGTGACATGTTTTGGTGTCGTTAAGCATGACAACTGTCATTTATTGCTTGCACTACATGCTGGGGACGGTGTGGTTTTTCCACGTATCGTAGGTATATAGAACGGTCTTTCACATACCCTTGAGGTATATACAAAGGTACTTCACGTACTCAAATGTATATCAAAAGGCCTTTTTTTAACGATTGTGCATTAAATAACACCACTATGGAGTTGAGCTCCCACCTACCTAGTGTATATTGGGAGAGCCTCTTAGGATTCTTGTGACCAATTGAGTTAAACTTTTGGCCATCTTGGCACCGCAATACACCGAGAACAGAACTTGGGAAGATTACTATGCACGTGTCATCTAGGTAGTCAGGTATTTAGGCATGGGTATGATCCCAATCCTCCTTGTTGTGTTTTACTGTTGGACCCTATAGTATATAACGAGTTGTGGCGCCTTGATAATCCTATGAGAGTCCTAACTTTTGATCCACTCCTATTCACACAATTTTCTTGTTGCTTTTAGAATTGATTAGTGTTTGAATTGTGTGGTACTTCAGAGATTGTTAGAGAGTTCAGATATGGGAGACTTTCCTGGGACCAATAGTCAAGAGAAACCTTTTCAGGTTATGTCTTTTGTTTCTCCCCCTTGTGGAGCTATTAGTCCTCCCTTCATGGCCACTTTGAACCTTCCCAGATTGACTATAGGATTACTTGTGTGGTTATTATCCAATCTTGTTATACCAAATGCACCCTTTGTGTCGGATCCTGGTCCTTTACTGTGTGAGCATCAACCTCATGTTAACCCTTCTTCTTCTTCCTCGAATGTTGAATCGAATTCCCTTTCTTCCTCTTCACCTGTTGAAAAATATGAGGTTAGTAAACAGACGGCTAAGAAGAAGACAAAAAGGAAGACTAAGAAGAATAAAACTAAGCAGAAGGTCACAACTCCAACCTCTGATCATCATGTTGGAATCCCACCAGCCACTGATCATCGTGCTGGGAGTATTGATGTACCTATTTCCGGCTTGTGTAAACCTAAGTTCCCTTGTATAATTTGCTGAGGGTGATCACCTTCTCAAAGACTGTCCTGGAATTTCCCATGTGTCAAAAGTGTGGTCTAAAAAACCCATTCCATCAGTCTATGTTCATCATGCTGATGATTCCCTGCAAACCAGTGACTCTGCGGTTAAGAGTCATAAAGAACAAAGTCAGGTATCCTTGATTTCTATGTAAGTATAAGCACTATACTTACCTTTTTCCTCACATGGATGAAGCTTCAAAGTTGTTGGAAGATATTACCGTTCCTCAACAATGACTTCCAATCGGTTATAGTAAGTTGTCCCTTGACATCCCATTGGTTGATCAAGTGGTCGATCCAAGTCCATCTGTGGTCGATCCCACTCTTCCGTTGAAGAGTGAAGTCAAAGAGGTTGATCTAGTTCCAACCTCGATTGATCCCACTCTCCCCTTGGAGAGTGAAGTTAAAGTGGTTGAGTCGATGTCATATCCACCGATCCCAGTCCTACTTCAGAGAGTGTTAATATTGGAGTAGTCTCTTTGACACAGTATTCATATTCTCCCTCTCTTCTAGTTGAGAGTGAACTGAAACCTGCTGAAGTTTTCGTAGTTAGTTCTGATTGTTCTTTGCAAGAGGAATTTTTGTCTCTTTTGACATAACCCTCTTCAAGTAGTGAGGTTATTTCCTTTGATTGGAGTAACCTAAAAGAGTCTCGTCTTCATTTGAGTGTTCCTTTCCAGATATCTGTACAAATTACCGCTAAGAGTATACTCCACACTATCGTTGACGAATGGGATTCATGTTGGCTTAGAACTGCCCGTGAACATAGTTCCCATTCTGTGTCAAGCTCATTAAAAAATGAAATGGATGTTTGCGAGCATAGTTCCCATTCTATGTCAAGATCGTTAAAAAATGAAATGGATATCCACAAGCATAGTTATTATCTTTTTCAAGCTTGTGTAAAAATGAAATGGGTCCCCAAAAGCATGGTTATTTTATGTCTCAATCTTATGTAAAAATGAAACAGGTCACCTTGAGCAGTGTTTATTTTTGGTTTCAAGCTCATTAAAAAATAAAACTGACCTTGAGAAGGGTTCTTTTCTCGTGTCAAGCTCGTTAAAAAATGAAATAGACCATTCCAATGTGTTAAGACTCAATATTTGAACCTTCATTTCATCTTCTTGTAAAGCGGATGAAACGAAGCTTGGGAGGCATGTGCCCTACCTCTTTATATTGGAATTAAGCTAGTTGACAGTTATATTGGAGGCATGTACCAACCACTGGACATCATGTTGGGAAATCACCTGTCAATGGGAGTCTTTTTTAGCATACTTTCTTTTAGTTTTGAGCTCGTTAAACCATGAAACGGCCCTTTGAGCATAGTTCTTATTTTGTTCCAAACTCGTTTAAAAAATGAAGTAGATACCCTGAGAATTCTTTCAACTAATCTTCGAGCTCGTTAAAAATAGTAAGATGGTGTTGAGCTTACTTTTCATTTTTCGTGCTCTAGTTGAAACATGAAAACTGGTTTGAGCTTACTTTATCGCTTTTTCGTGCTCTGGATTCAAATATGAAAAAGGTTCTGAGTGCCTTTTATACCTTTGTTGCACTCATTAAAATCTCAGTGAATAGGTTTCGAGAATACTTTTACTGTTTTTAAGACTCGTTAAAATTGGATTATGAAAAAAGAATGCTAATAGAGTCATCTTTAAGCTCTTTTCGAACTCTTAAAATGTGAAAAGATTACCGAGTGAGCTTGTCTACTTCATGCTTGTAAAAGGACCTGAAGAGTTGTCTTCCTGGTGATAGTTTACCCCTTTTTTCGGACCAGGGGCACTACTTACAATAAAGGTATACTCCATCCAATCATGACTGAAAGAGTTATCCTAGGAATTATTTTGTACTTTTTTGGGCCTCGGGTGCTAAGTTCATGAAAAAGTCCATTATGGAGTCTTCTTAGTCATTTCAGACTCTCTAAACATGAAACGACAAATGAGTTTGCTTTCATCGAACTCACAAAATTAAACGATGAAGGACCCTTTTCTGGGAATGAACCCCTCCTTTCTCAGATTCGTAAAACATATGATAATGGAATCATCGCTTGATGAGCTACAACGAGTGTTTGTTACCCTCTTTAAACTCGTAAAAACAAAAAGAGGCACTCACCCTTCATGATGGGGAAATCAAGGAAAGAGTTTGTATTTTGTTATGGAAGTACATAGTTACTCTTGAACATGGAACTCGTTTGCATATGCATTCAACACTTGGGTAATCTGTTTGTAATTAAGTCCTACTGATTCCTTGAATCTTCTTACCTCATTTGAGTTGTCCAAGAATACTCCCGCCGTTAGTTGCATTGGGGGATGGGTATCGGTCTCATCAAAGTCAATAATGCCAAGTAATGCCATGCCCAGGCCCCATGTTCAAGATATGTTTGGTCATCTTTTCACTCTCTGCAATCATCTTACCTTCTATCATGTTGGTCATCCTTGAGTTAATTTCATACATTACTCTGTTGTCTGGTTTACTCTAAAACATCTTTGATCGTATTTCATGTCGATGATGGGGGATTCATCACGACCTTTCTTCGATGGGTCTATTCCTGTCGAATTCAACTCATCATCCAAGAATTAGACTTAGAAACCAAGTCAAGTACCTTGGGCCTGCATGCCTTAATGGCATGTTACTTCACATTCAACATGAGTTTACATGATTGACTCATGATTGAAAGATTCTACTAAGTGTTTGACTCCAAGTCCCTTATTCACACTTGGAAGGATGTACTGAGATACCTTGGGAATCATTGACATCAATGGTGATTTACCTCGCACTTGTTATAGTTTACATTATTGACTAGTAATCAAGTGGTTTCTACCATGTTTGACATCAAGACCTTGTAATCACATGGTTAGATTCGTATCGTTGCGGGTTCAACTTTAAGACCCTGGGCCATCTGATATTTTTCCCAGGTTGCGATGGAGTTTGTTTTGAGTCATATTATATGGATCCACTTTGTATTGGTTGTGGCTGTGTTATCATCTCATCATGGATCTACGCTTGTGTCTAGTATCCATTATTGTGTTTAGTCCGTCTCTACTTCCATGGATCTACATTGTATTGGTCGACAGCCATGTTATGAGTTATATGAGATTTGGGTTAGTTGTATTGCAACAGCTTCCAACCAACACCCTTGCCTTTGATTTCTTCACTTCGCAAATCATTCACCTATCGCATTCCTCTAACTTCATGCTTTGGGGGGCATTCTTGTCATGCCCCCACCCTTCTACCAAAGAGAGGACACAACTGTTGATCCATATTTATGTGTGAACGAAATGAAAGAACAGATATAGAATCATAATGACATACATTTTTCAAATATAACAGAGATACAATAAACACATATTCTATTAAATTGCAAAAATAGAACATACTCTAACACAATTGCTAGAATGGTGGTAGTTATCTCTGAGAAGAGATGTGGCTGCTACGCTCATCCATGCCAAGTTGGATACAAAATGAGGCTAAAGGGGCCTATTTATAATAAGGAAGAGGGTGAGAACCCCAAAATTCCAAAACATAACAATAGAAGATGAATCATCATAAAGTTTAGGGCCCCAAGGTGGTAAGTTGAAAAGTCAACTTCCTGAGGTCATAACGTTTGCATACGATCTCCTATTTGGGAGTTCGATAGCTCGTTGGAAAGGTAAATCCAATATTTATAACTTTTGATTGTCCTAATGAATGTCAATGGAAATAATTTCACCCGAAATCGCCAAAAAATGTCGTTTAGGGCCTCAAAACAACCCCAAAAGTTTGGGACCTGAAAAACCGTAGAAAAACAACTAGGAAAATACCACAATGGACAATTGTTTTGAGCCAGTCAAATAGGTGGGTGGCCACCGATATCCATCTAGATCAAGTATTTTTCTATCAAATCCGGGAAATATAAGCCCCATAATGTTATATAAAATGCATTGAACTTAAAATAATACACATATTGGTCGGCATCCATGTTATGAGTTATATGAGATTTGGGTTAGTTGTACTGCAGCAACTTCCAGCCAACATCCTTGCCTTCGATTTATTCACTTCACAAATCATTCACCTATCGCATTCCTATAACTTCATGCTTTGGGGGGCATTCTTGTCATGTCCCCACCCTTTTACCAGAGAGAGGGCGCGACTATTGATCTAGATTTATGTGTGAACAAAATGAAAGAATAGATACATAATCGTAATAACAAACATTTTTCAAAGATAACAGAGATACAGTAAACACATATTCTATTAAATTGCAGAAATAGAACATACTGTAATACAATTGCTAGAATGGTGGTAGCTATCTCTGATAAGAGATGTGACTGCTACGCTCATCCATGCCAAGATGAATATAAAATGAGGCCAAAGAGGCCTATTTATAATAAGGACGAGGGTGAGAACCCCAAAAGTCAAAAACATAACCCTAGAAGATGAATCGTCATAAATTATGTGGCCCTGTTGAGGCCTGAAAAATCACAGGCAACAATAGCAAGGGATTCTCCCCAGTCAACGTTCCCAACTCGCCCGTGACTATTTGGTATGGGGAATCCTTCTAGTTTGCGGTCCGGCTACCGTAGGTCAAGTAACAAAAATAAAGGGTTTTACCGGTTGTGGCCCGATCCACCATGTATATTTTTGTATTTTTTTAACTTTAAGTATGATATGCAAGTGCCTGTTTAACATGCATATTGATAAAGAATATGAGGAGTGGTCACAATGTGATGCGTAGGTTCTTACCTCTCATCTTAAACTCTCTCGCATCTAAATCACAAACAACAGAAAACAATACTAACTAAGATGTCCCTAGGGAGCAATATTATCAATTAATGAGTAATGTATTACTGCTCATATGTTAAGATAAATCACAGACAACTGTTCTTAGAATCAAAACACATAAACATGAATAGAGATATGCATAACAAGATAGCTCGTTGTTTTTTAAAACATTCATTACTCATAGTGGAAATTATCATAAAATAAACCAAAGAACATTCATACGAAGAACATAGGTTCAGAAAGTTAGAATGATATCACAGTTAATGAAACACAGCTGAAAACGAAATAGTTCCCTTTCAACATTGTTCATTTCACCACATTTGAACATTCCACACAACACTTTCTCCAACACGCAAAATTGTAATTATATTATTGCAAAACGAAATAGCTCCTCTTACAACAAGTTTTTCACAAGTCTCACTGGGAAAAATCCACTTCTCTATCTAATTACCCTATACTTATACAAAAAGGAAAAAACTTTTGGGCTGCCCCCAAATGACTCCTGGGCTTCCCCAACGCTTCATCTGTTCGGGTACACAGGGTACTCCCAAAAGACCGAACACCTTCAGCAACCACTTCACACAAATAGATCACAGATCAACACAACGATGTTTCTCACATGGTTAAAACCCTCGAGAGGGAAACAGTCCACGGCCCTAGCCAAATAGCTACTTGGAGTAATTTATTATGTAAAAGAAAGAAAGTTACATGAGCTTCTCATAATCGATCAACTAGCCAAGGACCCTCTATGCTCTTTAAATAGAGATCATAAACCAATCGGGTGTTAAGCCACGGATCAATGGTAGGTATGATCTAAGAGAAGTTGAACCGTTGGATCACTCTATGTCTAAAACATATCGTGACCATTGGATTAGAGTATTTACAAATGCATACTAAAGAAACACACTTTTACCTAACAGATATATTACACAAGTTGATCTTAACTAACTCTTAAGTGTCTAAATATCCTAACATCATCTCCCACAATTTTCTCATATTTAATGCTTATACAATTTACAATATATTACATTTAAACAAACTAATAAAGCACTTAAGTGGAGGGCCCCGCTTGATTGTTCAAGAACTTCTTCCATGATAAGGCTTCTGATGCAATGTTCTCAAACTCAGAAGGCTCGAAAAAATGAATATTAATTTCGAACTTCGCTGCCTGATTTCTAATTACTTCAATCCTGGCTGAACTTAAGTGTAGTTGATCTTCCAGTAACTGCACACTGACCGCTGAATGAGCTACTTTGTCTTTTAAGATCTGCTCGTCCAGGGCCTTGACCTGTTGAATTCTCTGTTCATCTTCTTGATAAATGTTCTGCAACATCTCTATGAACAGGTCATGGTATGGAAACGCATCTATTCTCTGCACAACAGCCACCTGACATCAGTTGTAAGTGATCAACAGTCTCCTACAAAAATAAGTGCAATCTCCCTTCATTTTCTTTACAGCCTTCTTAAATTCTTCAGCTGTGTTTATGGCAAAATCTAACAAGTCATAGTCTTGTTTTAAGCCTTGTTGATCCTTTGCTGGTAAGTCTGCAGGGATCTCCTCATTGGCCTCCAATCTCACTATTCTTCCCGTCGGGACTTCTAAAATGTCCTGAGATCTATCTACGAAATATGAAGAAGTCTCCAAAATTTCTTCTAATCTATTATCTACCTACAAAACCTTGCACCTCTCTTCTTCTATGGATACCTGTAGCCTATGCATTTTGCTTCTTTATGTTAAAACATGTTCTTTGAAAGGCTGAATGCTGGTTTGCTGTTCCCTGGGTTCTTCCAAAGATGCTGCTAATGAAGCAATTTGTTCTTTAAACTCTACTGCTTTCACCTAAGATTGTTTGTATGACTCCTCCAAAGTAGCCTTTTGTAATTCCAACTCCCCAATCTTACTTTACAGCTGGTCTCTTTCTGCATGAATACTTTCATATGCTGTTTTCAGCTCATCCTTTTCTGTCATTCGCTCCTGATATTCCTGCTGCAATTTTGCTAAGCTTTCCTCTTTTCTTCTTCCTCACTTCTAATCCAACTTTCGGCCTCCTCTTCTAGTCTCCTAGCATCTTTTTCTCTTTTCCTAGCCTCCTCTTCATCTTCTTTCTTCTGTTCAGCTTAGCCTTTCCCACCTTTAGTAGTGGTCTTCTTTTTGAATCTTCTCTTTAATGCAGTCATGTTTTCTGCATTTCAAAAAATTGATTCATCCTTATCCCAATGGCTTGTATATTCAAAATGCACATTGGATTCCTTGCAGTGTTCTGCGACTTTATTCTGAGAATCATTCCTATGGAAGTTCATTTCTCCAAAATGAAATTTCTCCAGTTCCTCTACAAAATCATCAGCCTTTTTAACTCTTGAAAACTTATAACTTCCCAATCTGAACGGTATGGGAGGATAAGTCGCCTTCTTATGCTCAAACAAAAACTCCCTATGCCATCCAAGAAAACCTACCTAACTGCCTCCTTGTGTACCACATAATCAGTGGCATATTTGGGAAGCGGTGAAGGTTCCCTAGAGCAGCCATACATTCTAATATACATCCCATCCTCAGTTAAGTAGTAATCATCATACTCCTCAATGACCTTCAATGCTTCTTCAGACATGTAATTGCATTCTTTCAAGAAAATCATTGTATACAAAGGCATAATAAAGTGCTCACACACTTCTCTGTAATTACTATAGTACTTATGTGCCCATAATGGCTTGTAGGCTATGTATACCGGTGTTCTGTCTCTGTCCCAAATACACCTTAGGTTTGGGAATGACTGGGTGCACAGTATGCAATCAATCAATATGGAGATCATGTAGAACTTAGATTTTTTCTGGGATACCCCTCCCAGGGCAGAAGCAATGCAAGCTAAGAGACTGTTTGACACAATGTTTGCCTAG
The DNA here is from genome assembly GCA_001517045.1 of Pseudotsuga menziesii. NCBI lineage: Eukaryota > Viridiplantae > Streptophyta > Pinopsida > Pinales > Pinaceae > Pseudotsuga > Pseudotsuga menziesii. The sequence continues at coordinate 529,034 of LPNX010145283.1, forward strand.
TTGAATACAGTCCCTTCGGTGGCTACACAGAAGATGATAGGAACCCACCCCAACTTAAAATTTTTGCCATGGGCTCTCCCAAAGATTCTATTCAGCATTAAAGCAATGAACCTATAAGGGGTTCTTAAGGTAGCTGTGTCGTATTCCCCTGATGGTCTGGTTCGGAAACTCTTACCAGGTACCAACATTCTTTTCAATGTTTCAACCAGGTCAAGATTAATCTCCTTTAGCCAATCCTCAGTTAGGTAAACCTGGGCTTCTGGTAAGTGGTAGGTAATGATACATAACCAGGGCTGTAAGCAGCATAGCCCTGTTTTTCAGTGTTGGCCATAATCATGGTAGTCACATATGCCCTAGGCAGAATCCATCCAATTACTTCTGAGCGTGGGAAAAGCTTAGGCCTGGTAGCAATCTCCATCAAAGCAGATCTTTCAATATTAGCATATATCGTTTCTTCTTCAGCATCGCCCTGTTTTTCAGTGTTGGCTAGAATCATGGCAGTCACATCTGCCCTAGGAAGAATCCATCCAATTACTTTTGAGCATGGGAAACGCCCAGGCCTGGTAGCAATCTCCATCAAAGCAGATCTTTCAATATTAGCATATATCGTTTCTTCTTCAAAACCAGTGTCAGGTACTTCATGGTGTGATATCAGTCTGTAAATTTCGCCCCACTTGTATTTAGGTTCCACTCCTGTGGTGCATCTGGTGTCTTTATAAATATACTCAACCTTTGTGATAACTTCTACCTTAGGTTCCTCTTCCACTACAGGGGATTTCTTTTTCTGCCTTTTTGACATCTCGTACTCAGGAAAAATTGCCCTGTCATACAACAAAAGTCTTTTAGGCCCCTTTTATCTATTTGACCAATATTCAAGAAAATGAAGAAAACTATATAATCTTTTACCTCGGCCATGGTAGACCTAGCTACATTTATGTACAATATAGAACCAGTGCTAACTATCGACTACTTCTTCAAAGAATAAGTCTGCAAAAACCTAAATCCTGCTCATGACCAAAACTGAGCATGATCAAGAAAACACCATAACTTCATTAACGCTGTGGAATTTCTCCTGGAAAAGAAAATAGTCTCATAAAAACTATATCCTCGACACTATCGATTCGAGAATAAAACGTCCTATCCCCATCCCATCAAAATGGGGCGCAACCCCAAAAATTGCAACCCTAGTCTCAAACATGCGGGCGACCAAATCACCGAAAAGACAAAAACCTTCAGCATTTTGAACCAGACCAAGGAAAAAATGCCTACCTACTGCAAAATAAAGGAAACCCCCCCCCGGATGGCCATACGTAAAGTAGAGAAAACCAATGCAGACAGCGTAACGCTTGTCTACACCAGTTTCCCAAACAGTCGAGTAAGGTTTGAAAATTCATAACGGCACCACAATAATCATCAGGAAAACAAAACCCCCCTTCGAACAGCCATACTGTCAAAATGAACTAGATATATGCTGAAAAACCATAAACCTAGGTGTCCATTAACCATGGAGGGAAAAATTAACCAAGGACGACAACCCTAATTCAAAACTCAAATGAAGGGGTAGAATCGAATGATTGGCCTACCTGGCAAGGAGCTATGTAGCTGACAAGAAGAATCTGAAAGTTTCCACGGTGACACCACCTACGAATGAGCTACGGACAACAAGTACAATGCCTAGTTCAAAACGACAATGATAGCGCAAGCACGGGTTTGTAGGTAAAATAATAGAAAAATGCCCCAAATCCCCAAATATATATATCTCCCAGTAAAAAACATTCGGTGGGAAAAACACGACAATCAGACGGCGGAGTAACTAAGGGATCAGTGATCAAGTCTGCTAATGCGCCGCAACGGCGGAAGATGAAACAACTACGAGTTTCGCAGTGCAAAGCGAAACATCGACGAGAAAAAATTAACTCTGCATCGAAGCTCAACTAGACTAAAACCTCGAACCATAAGTTGTTGGAACACCGCAACGGTGGAAGCTATAAAGACAAAGAGTTCCGTAGACCAGTCACAATCGGAGAGGAAATAGAATCAAACTTAAGCGAAACATCGGTAAAGAATGAAACATCAGCCAAAGGGAAAACTAAAGCAGAAGATTAGTCCATTCTAGGGCCGCAACGACGGAGCAAAATAGACTAATGGCCTGTGAAATGAAACTAACAAGAATTGAAAAAAATCGAAACATCCGTCATGGTGCTCGCAATCTGTCATCCGAAACGGCGGTACTGCAAAGCACTAGAGTTTCGACGGTTTTCAAACAAGGACGCTGAAAAATAAAAAGAAAGCGCATCAATGGAAATTAATACTTTGGATCATATCTTCATTCAACTGCACCTTCGCAATGGCGGATGCGTAGTTAACTGTGGTTCTGATTCATAGTTTCAATAAGTTTCGACAGTGAGGTAAGAAATCACTGTAAGTCATAAAAGGCAGCATCAACATAAAGATATTCATTGAAAAATCATCCTCAAAAATCCGAAATTGCAGTAAAATCAAGCAATCCCAACCAAGTTAAACAAGACAAAATTAAAAGGAGGGTCCCAAATTTCTAGAAATTTGGGAAATTGTTGTAGCTGTAACAATTGGTGACTACCTGGTGAAACCCATATTTCTGAATCAACTCTTCCCTCAGTAATAGACTGTTTAGCGATTAAGCTAATAGGTTGAATTCTTCTAGATGCTTGTATTCCTACAATGGCAAACATATGCACTTCAATCATTGATGACAGTTCAATTTTGGAAAGGGGAACACCAAAATCTCAAAGTCAGGATAACTCTTTTGACGCATAGTAGATGAGTTTATTTTACCTCTGTCTTTGGGTAGTTTCCAGCTTGGACACCACAGGATTGTAACATATGGTAAACAGAAATATTCATTTGTTCCTCATTCCCATGCCACTTTTGGACTTTTGGTGTTTTTTGAACTTTTTGTTCTTTTGAGTCCTCCTTATGCCTTTCTTTCTGAATTTTTTATATTCAGGCTCCTCTATCCATAATGTCCTTTTGTGTGAGAGATGTATTTAATTTTCAGCTCACGGATGGAGAGGAACTTTTGGCATATTCGTATTCATATGATTCGATACTTTTCTTTGGTATGTATTGTTTTTTTTTAGGAGTTTTGACTCTTATCAGACTTTAGGCTTTCAAACCTTGGCATGGGATCATTTATATATAATAAACTGTTTACCTTGCTTCCTTTCCGTGGGTCTTTTGCTGTCACCCCCTAGGACATTTTAGATGTGAAATGGATGGAGCCTCGAAATAGTATTCTAGACCTTTTGATTCTGAGTTATTTTCAGGGATTAAGCAAGACTTCAATGAATTCATAGGCATTTAAGAAAACTACTTACTAGAGGAAATTCTATCAGTTCAAACAAGAATACACAGTCTTATCCCAAAGATTTCAGTTAATCGAGAACCCCGATGCTTTTCATGCAACCAAAAGTTTGCCTCTTTTATTCAAAACCAAACCAAAAGTAACTAGAAACAACAACAACAAATCAAAGTGAAAAACTACATCAAATTATTTATGTACAAGGTTATCAAGAGCAACAAACCAAGAAAAATAAAATTTGAGAACTAAACCACTACCGGTTCAGTTCTCTGCCCACCCCTATAGATCCAACAATTTGTAAGTTAAGGGGCTAGGCTTGACTGCAGATGTGAAATACCTAACCATTATCTAATTCTACTATACTTGAAACAAAAACTACATCTACTAATTTACAATCAATCTCATCAGCCTGTGAACGTTGAAGGAGATCAGGCTGGGTGTCTATTATGTTGCTAGCTTCTTTTGATGCAAATTGTCTTAGTTCAAGCTCAATTAGATAATTCCCCAATACAAAATTTACTGATTCATTTTCCTCTTCCAACTTAGTGACAGTGTGTTTCATGTAGGGTTCCCTTAAAATTTTGATTTGATTTGGGGCTAATTTATGAGGCAGCCACAAATGTGAACAATCTAAATCAAAATACCCCTTTAACCTCGCTGACCAGTCTCAGTTCAAAATAAGTCCATAACCATCAGGTATGTCTGCCACCACAATATCAATATATTGACATATCTTTTCATTTGCATATAAATGAATGAGAACATTCTCCATTTCCTCGACTACTTTCACATTAGTTCTATCTAATTGAGTAAATTCCCAAGTAGTAGGTTTTGGCTGTCCATTAATATTTTTGCAAACTACGAGTGGCATAAAATTTACTGATGATCCAAAATCTACCAAACAATTATGCACCTTATGATTCAAAATTTCCAAAGTCAAAAGGAAAGGTGGGGTTTTAAACCTAGTTTTCCCTTCCCCAATTGCTTCAACATATTCCTCCATAGGTTGATTTTCTGTGGGTAGCTCTTCCTCTGGTTCTTCAGGTTTTTTGATATTTTCCTTGTCATCACCTACTTGGTCTTCCATAGGCTTACCAGGCATGTTGATTTGCTTTGGACCTTGACTGGTAATAGTGACTTTAGGTACCTCACCATCAACATTGTTCTTTGGTTGTTTCTTGACATTCTCTTGAAATTTCTTGATCTTTGAGAGGATTGAATTGTCTCTATTCATCAAATCCAGGATTTTGTTGTCATATTTATTTTCGGTATCCCCTCAGGTTTCGAAGTACTTCTTTCTGTATCAAAAAGCGAGACACAGTCCCATAAAAACATGGTATCATTCTCTTGTTTTTCTTTAGTCTTACTACCCTTTTCCTCTTCATCACTATCCTCAGTTAATTTAGAATCCAATAGCTTATTCATTACCAACGTCATTGAATTTATCCATTGAGGACAATTTTTTTCAGAATGGGGTTGTTGGTGGAAAGTACAAAAATTATCCATACCTACCTCTGTCAAATTCATAGATGCCGGACTATATGGAGTAGGTTTGGATTGGTTGTTATCCTCTCTTTTCTTGTAATACGACGTATATGCTTTCTGAGCTTCCTTTTCTTTCTCCAAATCTATTATTTTGTTGGAAAGCTTCTGCATCATTTTTAACATCCCCACAAAATCATGCGATTGCTCCTCTTTAGGTTTAGACAGTAATAAGGTTTTCTTCCCAAAAGGTTTTTCTCCAGATTGCTCAGAATAATCTTCTATACTTTCCTTTTCAACTTGTTCATAAGTCTTTGATAACGTAGGCCTAACTTGAGCTTTTGCGAACATAACCAAGTTAGGACCTAAAGCTGAGGTATAATACTCAATCCGAACCTTGTTAGAGGGCTTATCAATTGCAGAGAAATTCTTAAGGTAAGCAGAAAACCTTTGAGTAAAATTATGTACCTTTTCCTTTCTTTGTTTTTTTAAAGCACCTAAGACTTTCATTAGTGCCGCATGAGTTTTTCGGGTTCCATATTTGCTTCTAAATATCTTTTCAAAGGTTTCCCAATATGGGATTGAATTAGCAAGTAGACCAAAATACCATGATGTTGCTGCTCCTTTAAGGGTATGCGGAAAAAGTCTATAGACTACATCCTCATGTTCCCAAACCCTTAATCCTTCAATTGCCAAGTAGAAACTTTGCAAATGGTCATCTACTAAATTCTTCTCATTTGGATCAAATTTGGGTAGCATCTTCTCAAAAGCTTGAGGTAGGTCATGCCAAGGAGGTGACAGGTTTAGAGGTGATCTGGCTTTCCAAGCAGGTGGTGGATTTGGTGGGTTAGGTGGCTGATTTGCATTTACACCTGCCATGAGTCTAGGTGGAGAGTGAGGAGGTGAGTGAGTAGGAGTATGGACAGGTGAACCGTTAGGTGTATCAGGGCCTACTTGATTCAAAGGCTGAACAACTTCCTATAATGCTACTTCTACTAATTCTTCCAAATCTCCAACCAACGTTGAATCTTCCAAGATGGGACGGTCTTTCTTCTTGTATTCTCTTCAGGGTAAATCAGGGATAGTGGGTAATCCTCCAATACTCTTCACATATGCTCTAGTGTGTCTCCTCAGATCATTAACTACTTGGTTATCCACAGAAAACAAATGTTCTCTATTCTCTTCAGTATTTGGATCAAGAAATAAACTGCTTTCAAAACTATCACTGGTGGAGTAACTTCGAGGAAATGGATTTCCCCGGCTAGCCATGCACTGGTGGCCCTCCTTCTAGCACCATAAACTGTTGAGGCCTAGAAAATCCTAGGAAACAACAACAAGGGATTCTCCCCAGTCAACGTTCCCAACTAGCCCGTGACTGTTTGGTATGGGTAATTCGTCCAATTTACGGTCCGGCTACCGTAGGTCAAGTAACAAAAATAAAGGGTTTTACCGGTTGCGGCTCGGTCCACCATGTATATTTTTGTATTTTTTAAACTTTAAGTATGATATGCAAGTGCCTATTTAACATGCAGATTGATAAATAATACGAGGAGCGGTCACAATGTGATGCGCAGGTTCTTACCTCTTGTCTTAAACTCTCTTGCATCTAAATCACACACAACAGAAAACAAGACTAACTAAGTTGTCCCTAGGGAGCGGGATTATCAATTAATGATTAATGTATTACTGCTCATATGTTCAGATAAATCATAGATAGCTGTTCTTAGAATCAAAAGACATAAACATGAATAGAGATATGCACAACAAGATAGCTCGTTGTTTGTTAAAACATTCATTACTCATAGTGGAAATTATCATAAAATAAACTAGAGAACATTCATACGAAGAACATAGGTTCAAAAAGTTAGAACGATCTCACAGTTAATGAAACACAACTAAAAACGAAATAGTTCCCCTTTAACATTGTTCATTTCACCAAATCTAAACATTCCACAGAGCACTTTCTCCAACAGGCAAAATTGTAATTATATTATTGCAAAATGAAATAGTTCCTCTTACAACAAGTTTTTCACAAGTCTCACTGGGGAAAAGCCCCTTCTTTATCTAATTCCCCTATAATTATACAAAAAGGAAAAAAAAATTGGGCTGTCCCCAAATGACTCCTAGGCTTCCCCAACACTTCATCTCCCACAATTTTCTCATATTTAGTGCTTATACAATTTACAATATATTACATTTAAACAAAATAATAAAGAACTTAAGTGGAGGGCCCCGCTTGATTGTTCAGGAACTTCTTCCATGCTAAGGCTTCTGATGCAATGTTCTCAAACTCAGAAGGCTCGAGAAAATGAATATTAATTTCGAACTTCATTGCCTAATTTCTAATTACTTCAATCCTGGTTGAACTTAAGCATAGTGTATCTTCCAGTAACTGCACACTAACCGCTGAATGAGCTACTTAATATTTTAAGATCTACTCGTCCAGGGCCTTGACCTGTTGAATTCTCTGTTCATCTTCTTGATATCTGTTCTGCAACATCTCTATGAACAGGTCGTGGTATGGAAACGCGTCTATTCTCTGCTCAGCAGCCACATGACATCAGTTGTAAGTGATCAACAGTCTCCTACAAAAATAAGTGCAAGCTCCCTTCGTTTTCTTTACAGCCTTCTTAAATTCTTCAGCTATGTTTATGGCAAAATATAACAAGTCATAGTCTTGTTTTAAGCCTTGTTGATCCTTTGCTGGTAATTCTGCAGGGATCTCCTCATTGGCCTCCAATCTCACTATTCTTCCTGTCAGGACTTCTAAAATGTCCTGAGATCTATCTACGAAATATGAAGAAGTCTCCAAAATTTCTTCTAATCTATTATCTACCTGCAAAACCACGCACCTCTCTTCTTCTATGGATACCTGCAGCCTATGCATTTTGCTTCTTTATGTTAAAACATGTTCTTTGAAAGGCTGAATGCTGGTTTTATATTCCCTGGCTTCTTCCAAAGATGCTGCTAATGAAGCAATTTGTTCTTTAAACTCTGCTGCTTTCACCTGAGATTGTTTCTCTGACTCCTCCAAAATAGCCTTTTGTAATTCCAACTCCCCAATCTTACTTTGCAGCTGGTCTCTTTTTGCATGAAGACTTTCATATGTTGTTTTCAGCTCATCCTTTTCTGTCATTAGCTTCTGATATTCTTGCTGCAATTTCGCTAAGCTTTCCTCTTTTCTTCTTCCTCACTTCTAAGCCAACTTTCGACCTCCTCTGCTAGTCTCCTAGCATCTTCTTCTCTTTTCCTAGCCTCTTCTTCATCTGCTTTCTTTTGTTCAGCTTGGCGTTTCCCACCTTTAGTAGTGATCTTCTTTTTGAATCTTCTTTTTAATGCAGTCATATTTTCTGCATTTCAGAAAATTGAATCATCCTTATCCCAATGGCTTGTATATTCAAAATGTACATTGGCTTCTTTGCAGTGTTCTGCGACTTTATTCCGAGAAGCATTCCTATGGAATTTTATTTCTCCAAAATGAAATTTCTCCAGTTCCTCTACAAATTCATCATCCTTTTTAACTCTTGAAAACTTATAACTTCCCAATATGAACGGTATGGGAGGATAAGTTGCCTTCTTGTGCTCAAACAAAAAACTCCCTATGTCATCCAAGAAAACCTGCTTGACTGCCTCCTTGTGTACCACATAATCAGTGGCATATTTGGGAAGTGGTGAAGGTGCCCTTGACATCTTGTACTTGGAAAAATTGCCCTGTCATATAACAAAAGTCTTTTAGGCCCCTTTTATCTATTCGACCAATATTCAAGAAAATGAAGAAAACTATACAATCTTTTACCTCGGCCATGGTATCCCTAGCTACATTTATGTACAATATAGAAACATTGCTAACTATCGACTACTTCTGCATTGAATAAGTCTACGAAAACCTAAATCATGCTCATGACCAAAACTGAGCATGATCAAGAAAACACCATAACTTCGTTAACACTGTTGAATTTCTCCTAGAAAAGAAAACAGTCTCATAAAAACTACATCCTCGGCGCTATCAATTCAAGAATAAAATTTCCTATCGCCAATCCCATCGAAATGAGGTGCAACCTCAAAAATCGCAACCCTAGTCTCAAACAAGCGAGCGTCCAAATCACTGAAAAGACAAAAACCTTCGACATTTCGAACCAAATTAGGGAAAAAATGCCTACCTACTGCAAAAGAAAGAAACCCCCCCCCCCAAGCCGGCCATATGCAAACTGGAGAAAACCGATGCACACAACGTAATGCTTGTCTGCACCAGTTTCCCAAACAGTCGGGTAAGGTTTGAAAATTGATGACGGCACCACAATAATCATCAGGAAAACAAAAACCCCTCTTCGAATGGCCATAGTGTCGAAATGAACTAGATATACACTGAAAAACCATAAACCTAGGTGTCCATTAACAACGGAGGGAAAACTTAACCAAGGATGATAACCCTAGTTCAAAACTCAAATGAAGGGGTATAATCGAATGATTGGCCTACCTGGCAAGGAGCTGTGCAACTGGCAAGAAGAATCTGAAAGATTCCATGGTGACGCCACCTACAAATGAGCTACCAACAACAAGCACAACGCCCAGTTCGAAACGACAATGACAGCGCAGGCACGGGTTCGTAGGTAAAATAATAGAAAAATGCCCCAAATCCCCCAATATATATATATCTCCCAGTAAAAAACATTCGGTGGGAAAAACATGACAATCGAGCAGCAGAGTAACTGAGGGATCGGTGATCAAGTCTGCTAATGCGCCGCAACGACGGAAGACAAAACAACTGCGAGTTCTGCAGTGCAAAGCGAAACATCGGCGAGAAAAAATTAACTCCGCATCGGAGCTCAACTAGACTAAAACCTCGGACCATAAGTTGTTGGAACACCGCAACAACGGAAGCTATAAAGACAAAGAGTTCCGTAGACCAATCACAATCGGAGAGGAAATAGAATCAAACTTAAGTGAAACATCGGCAAAGAATCAAACATCAACCAAAGGGAAAAATAAAGCGGAAGATTAGTCCATTCTAGGGCCGCAACGGAAAAAATCAAAACTTTCATCATGGTGCTCACAATCTGTCATTTGAAACAGTGGTACTGTAAAGCACTAGAGTTCCGACAGTTTTCAAACAAGGACACCGAAAAATAAAAAGAAAGCGCATTGGTGGAAAGTAATACTTTGGATCGGATCTTCATTCAACTGCACCTCTACAACGGCGGATGCGTAGTTAACTGTGGTTCCAATTCATAGTTTCAATAAGTTCCAACAGTGGGGTAAGAAATCACTGTAAGTCATAAAAGGCAACATCAACATAAATATATTCATTGAACAATCATCCTCAAAAATCCGAAATTGTAGTAAAATAAAGCAATCCCAACCAAGTTAAGCTAGACAAAATTAAAAGGAGGGTCCCAAATTTTTAGAAATTTGGGAAATTGTTGTAGCTGCAACAGGCCCCAAGGTGGTAAGTTGAACAATCAACTTCCCGGGGTCATAACTTTTGCATACGATCTCCAATTTGGGCGTTTGATAGCCCATTGGAAAGGTCTATCTGATATTTACAACTTTTAATTGTCCTAATGAATGTTGATGGAAATCATTTCACCTATAATTGCTAAAAAATGTCGTTTAGGGCCTCAAAATGGCCCCAGAAGTTTGGGACCTGAAAAACCGTAGAAAAACAACTAGGAAACTACCACAATGGACAATTATTTTGGGCCAGTGGAATAGGTGGGTGGTCACCGATATCCATCTAGATCAACTATTTTTCTATCAAATCCAAGAAATATAAGCCCCATAACGTAATATAAAATGCATTGAACTTAAAAACATACACAGATGTATAAAACATGCAATATACAGCAGAAGGAATTACATTTCATTCAAGCATTCAACATGTTCATCATAATTAATAAAAACAAATATATTTGGAGAGATTAAAAAAATACTTGTTCCATGACTAGCTATATCGCTGTAATGTTCCACCCAACCATAGGCCAGTGTGCTCATCAATCTCTCAGAAGCACTACCACCCCCGAGTTGGGCATGATTCCCACAAGGAATAAGGGAACTACAACAGGCTCACACATTGCCATACACACATTAAAACTCATCCAATCCAAACACACTTGGGTTTATCAGGCTACTAGGGAGATGGAAGGCTGAATTGCGAAGCTAGTGAGCTCAACCATAGAGCTGTGGACACCTGCACCAGATATGGCTTGGATTCTAAAAAATCTACACGTCGCCCAACACAAGGATGCCCTTCCCAGCAAAATACAAGTTCTATGTTGAGGAAAACAGTTTAAACAAGAACTAGCTAATAGGATAATTGATTGACCAGCTAACCCATTTACAGCTTGGGTTTCTCCTTTTATAGAATTATTACAGTCTCGATATATTCCCATACATGCTTGTTACAAACTCAATATTGAATCGATACAGGATCTAAAAGACTCAGCTTCAGTCGCTATCCCAGTCGACTTACTATCCTCAACCCAAATTCCGGCTTTCCTATTCTTAATACATGACCAAAAATGCACTATTGTCTTGACTTACAAAAATTCCTTTATGCGTTTGGTTTCCATTTCCTCATCAGCCACATTTGAAAAAACAATATTAATGATGTGGGTGATCTTCTACTTACTTTATTCGAATTTGCTAAGTTCTTTACCTATTTTTCAAGAGTATTTCACCATATCCTGATCTCTGTAACCACTACTTATTGTAGAGCATGTACATCCATCAACCGTACCGTTGGAAAATATATAAAAACTGGGGAAGTATTATTATGTACCTTGTTGGGGTCCAAAGCTCCAAATTCCAACATTTCTTTACCTAACTAGACCTTGTTGGGGTGGTCCTGTTTGGGACGCAGGATTTCCCGTGACTCCAATGCTCCAGGGGTGTCATACGACGGGGTTACCTGCGGCATTCGCTCCACTATGATTTTAAATGCTTCAATTGTTTTTCTGATGTCATTTAACCTATCTGTGATAGTAGTAGTGCACTGGTTCTGCTGCCTTCAAGAGTCATCAAACCGTGGTTGCATGCCTTTCTACAAGGCCTCTACCAGGGATGTGATTTTTTCCTTGTCCAGTCCATAAGTATTCACCTCTTTGTTAGCCCTTCTCTTTTTTCACAATGATTCTGGTTGATCTGCTACATTCTGAGGCTCCATTTGTTGGGTTTGCAGTGGGGAATTAGGTTGGGGTTGAGTCGTTTGAGCGTTGTCAAGAATTGTTGCATTGGCCTGCTGGGTACTCTTCTCTTGAAGAGGTAGTGAGCCCGGATGTTTCCAATCCTCTGGCCAATCCTATAAAATGGTTTCTAGAGGATTGGCTATGAAAATATATTATGTGGGTAACCACTGCTTCTGGGGGTCTTTTCTTTCCTGGATGAACACATAGTGGGATTCCAACTGAAATTTGACAGCATGCTGAAATCTTGAGATGGTAGACCCACTCAGTAGTACCTTCAGTTTCACCAAATTTCTCAAGGTTTCGTTATGAACAAAGAATTGATTGTTTCTACTCAGTTGTCGGCCTTCATCAGGTGAGAACCACAAGTTCTGGTATCGCACTCCATGGCATAGGACATGGATGTCTACCTGTTGGTACTCTCCAGGGTCGTACCATATAGTAAAGGAGATCATAATTATCAACCAATAATAGTGGAAAGGGATACCGTCGTCCTATGTTGAATCAACATCCCGGAGCAACTCATTCAACAAAAAATTGGATAGATTGAATTGCACTCCTTCTGCACAAAGTTCATTTAACATTATTATTCCTATGATACATTGCTGGGGTTCAAGACACACAGGAGTTTGTGTGTCAAAATTGTGGCTGACATGTGAGTAGTAGGATCCTCAATGGATGAAATCGAAAATTATTCACTAGAGCTGGCCATGTTATATTTCTCCCGGTTCTGTGTAATCTTGTTTGGGTGCTCTCCTTCCCGAAATTTCTTTACAGGATCCTGCCCAAGTAGCATAAATCCCGTGATTGTTGAAATGAGATCAACATCAATTGAGTGGGGCTTATCTAGCCACAAGAAACCTGCATGAAAGACTACCAATAACTGTTTTACATAGGTATCCACTTCTCTGGTTCGACCAAAATGAGGCATGAAGAGGAGTGATAGAAATCATGACTGCTCAAGTCCTATTTCCCACTGCATTGGGACAATGCGGTTTGGAAATTCCAAGGCATCCCGGACGAGTTTCATGTAATTTCACTTGTCCAATTCTCTGATAATACTGGTGTCTGAGTCTTGAAATGTGAGGTTATCCAAATGAGGCATGATATTGTGCAGGATATCCATGTCTTTTGGTTTCTTAGGCACGACCAGTGTAGCATGGCCTGTAATAGGGATGGTAACTGGTGACGCATTAGTCCTTCTTGGTGATCGATAAGGCAGTAGCAGTTTCTTGGTTTCAAAGTCTTCTTGCTCTTCCTGATTCAGTGATGTTGCTGGGGATTCTTCATTCCTATGCTTCTTCATTGGTTGCTTATCCTTAGGTTCTTGGGTCGATTGGGAATCCTGTACTCTGCATTTTTCTCCATATCGGGGCGGAACCTAGCCCGCACCTGGTCGGGGATGGTTCCTTGGGGTTTTATGTCATGTACCACGCTGCATTGGAATGCTGGCTAGGATTGTCACATGGGAGTTGATATTGACAATCATAAAGTAGATGAACTGGTTTCTATTCATGGAGTTACCTATAATATTTCGTTGGTTCGGGTTCTGAATACACATAGTTGGTAAATGGTAGCAATACAGATTGTGGAACACAACTTTTTGGTAGTTTCCCATCACACGAGTGGATGGTACTAACAATCCAGGGTAGAAGTGTGGGTATTTAAGGAAATTTTCTCGGCATGTCGTCACTGAGCTGGATTTTGGAAAGATGGTTATTGTCATTTATGATGGTTATCACTACAAGGTATAGCGTCCGGTTCGGCAGGGATTTCCAAATTAATGGCTGACAAATACGCTACCACTGTCTTTACTTACTTTCTGTACCAATCATGGTACTGCTTTATGATAGTGTGATTTTAGTGGATTTTTCTATTTTCGACTTAATTTATCTCCTTTGGCTAGCACACTGCGCGTGACTTTGTCATGTATTTTCTCTTTGTTACAGCTATATAAACTCCTTTTTTTATGTCCTTTCTAGCAGGGTACTATGTATTTTCACACATGCGATCTATTTCCACTTCGCACATCGCTTGTGACACATGGAGATTATGGCGGCTGGGTCACTATCCCTCGGATCTTTTGTGATATTATACCACGCCGTGTAGTTATGCAAATTTATGCTACATTGATGGAGGTCGCCATCCGCAATGGTTACTTCCTCAAAGATTTCCTCCTTTAGTACATGTAGCGCAACATCAACTATTGGATGTTCGCTTGCAAATTCAAATTCATGGGTGAAGTTGACAATTAAAATTTCCCATTTGACGATTCCTCATCGCAGCTCCTCTGAGGTAAACCAAACTCTTGGAACCATTTCCAAGGTGTGGATGAATCGGTGAACCCATTCCTGTCGTGGGTATGCTTTCCTAGCCATGCGACAGTTCTCAATATGTTTGCGATGATCTGACAATCCTCATGTATATTTTTTATCAACATAGCTGATATCATCTCCAAATCTGATCTCCATTAGTATTTTACATTGCGTCCATTTAGAGATGGATTGTTTATGCGTACCCCACCATCTAGCGGCCGTAGTTTTCTGCACATGGTCCAGAGCGGACAATTGTTGTGATTCTGTGACCTTTTCTTCAAATTATTCCAAGAAGGATGCAAGGTTAGGCCATCCTTCATATGTAGGCAATGCACTTGCTTTGACTACTACCCTGTGAACTGCTTTTGTAACTCTTGCGCATCTGCGCATGGAGACTTCATGTAGCCTCTTCTACTAGTTTTCCAGGGATTCTCCCGAGTCGGATGTACACGAACTCACACCGCACCAACTCAAGTTTCCATTAGCTATGGGGTTAATATAATATTCCTTTGAAGACATAATGTTATACAGCTGGTACAGATAGTTCTCTTTCCCTTCTCTATGCATAGACTCCACATATCGCTGCCCTTCAAGGGGATCAATGGGCGCAACCACTCTCATTTCAGAATCTTCGAAAGACAATATCCTTTTATTGAAGTTTATGATGGTTTGGTTGTGTATTTCCTAGTCAATCCCTAGAAGTGCAAGAAAGGGGCTTATGTCATCAACAATGCCAATGACCTCGAAGTCAACATATTTTCTCAAGCCTTCAACATCTATAGGAACTCAGGATAGTCTACCAATTGGTAGCACCTTCGACTGGTTTTCAAGCCTTAGTTGAATATGAGACTAATCTAGTCATAGGTTATTCATGCTTTCCCATGTATTTCTTGTCAATATATCGACATCTGAGCCCAATTTGATTATTATATAGTCCATATCATAATCTCCTATCTACGCAGTCATTCGCAATTCTTGGCATGTCTTTCGTTTGCTTCTGACTTGGTTTACTCTTCTTTCAGGGTGCATATCTGTTGTGTTATATTCTATGAGTGATGTCAACTCTGTGACAACGTATTTGTCATGGATTAGTGCTAAACAACTTTTGAAAAAATTCTTGAGCTTACTAACCTTTTTAGTGGGCAGCTTTCTGATTAGTTGTTCAAATATTTTGGGCATATCTCTCACTTGTCCCGATGTCGACAGTTGATTGGTATCAACAAAATCTTGTTGTGCATCTAAGAAGACTTCCTTCTCCTATTGGACTTCTAGTGGATCTTTCTTTTGTGTCGTAGGTCACACCTGCGGATGTCCCTGCGGTGTGTTTTGGTCTGCTCCAATCGCAACACCTCCTCTTGTAACTACAACAAGATTGGGTTGTCTTGGTTTGACATAAATCATTTGAATATTTGGATTGGGGTTTGGATTCTGATTTTTCACTAGGTTGGGGTTGACGACAATTCTAGCCTTCCATTGCGCAATAAGTTGCAGACACTATTCAACAGTGTGATCAAATTCTTTACAACATGTACATTTTTTTGCAGGACTTTGAAAATCTCAAGAAAAATGTATTGGCTACCCACAATTATAGCATACAACTTGGCCTCTTCCTCGACCAAATCCTCCTCCTGGTTGCTGTCCTCGGCCTTTAAAGGCCCCCCCCTCCCTTGTGGAGGGTAGTGTTGTTGTTGAGGATACTAGTTTGGCTGATATTGTGGTTGAGGATATTGTTGTTGAAATTGTGCAGGCTGATAATGAAGTTGCGCTCCTTCAGCTTTCATTTTTTCCTCATTCTTCATTAGGTAGTTATCCATCGCCTTCTCTTTGAGCAGCTGAAGTGCTCTGCAATCCTTTTTGTCATCACGCATCGATCTACAAAACTTACAATACATGATAGAAAGTGCACTTACAATATTTTGTAAGTACAGACATTCCTTGAACTTGTGACCTCTAGTATGGAATGCTCTGCACCAAGGTATTCCTTGGGTGTTTAATGGGTTCTAAGTGCCTGCCGTGGCATAATTTAT
The DNA here is from genome assembly GCA_001517045.1 of Pseudotsuga menziesii. Taxonomy (NCBI): domain Eukaryota; kingdom Viridiplantae; phylum Streptophyta; class Pinopsida; order Pinales; family Pinaceae; genus Pseudotsuga; species Pseudotsuga menziesii. The sequence goes on from LPNX010145283.1 coordinate 545,379, forward strand.
TAGCACCAAGAAATTATCCTTATGGTGCCCATCTGTTCTGCACTTGGTACACCATAGTTCTTCCTGAACTTCTTTTCCTCTTTTTATGTCCTTGAGATGCACCGTAAGATTGGCCAACTGCGACTAAATTTGCATCATACTTGAGCCAGTGTCTCCAACTGGAAAGGCTTCTAACTTCATGGCTATTTCCAGAGCCTCTATCTGTGACACGAGTTTCTGTTGCATCAACAACATTCGAATGTGTGGCAATAAGGAAGCAATGAACCATTCCTTGTGTTTCACATCCGACATTTGGAAACTCACTTTGGCCATTAATGTCTTAATCTCTAGTCAAAATCCCAAACAAATTTTGTTGGTAGCTGCTTGACATCCTTGATCTCAGTGATGCACTGTGATTCGGACTTCGGTTTCTTAAATTCATCAATCAATCCGAGTTGAATCCCATTGAGTGTCTTTGTGACTGCTCCTACTGGTACTATGGAAAAATTCATATACCAGTCGAGCGCACGACCTCGTAGAGTCATGATCATCTGTGTAATCTTGATGTTGTCATCCTAGATCTGTCGTATAGTCTAGATGACGTCACAAAGAAACCAATGTTGTTCTGGGTCTTCCATCCCATTCCCATCTAATATTGGGAGCTTAATGTCAATTCCAACCATTGGATTGACCAGTATTGTATTAACTACTGGGACGGTAGGAACAAAATGTGGGATAGTCAAAATTCCTTGTCCTCTATTTACAACATTAGTACTACTTGTATTTACAGAAATACTTGGAGACAGGTCTCACAATCTTACATCTGGTACTGTAGGAGATTCATGTACACGTTTGTATTTCAGAGCTTCAATCGACTCTTTAGAATGTTCATCTCCTTCTAATATTGGTTGATACTCCTCTTCCTCATTACATGAGCCTTCATCCAGGTACGATGTGAAATCGAAGCCTTCTTCTTCTTTCTTTTTGATGCTACTACCTCACCCGAACAAAGTTTTTTGTCTTTTGCCAGACTAAAATATTCTTTCCCTTCTCAAAAAGCTAAATTCTAGTTCAGTTCCACTTTCTCCTAGGAACATCTCACTGTATGGTTCTGTTGATACATAGACACTCCTTCCTATTCAATGAATACTCTTTTCACATATGAGTATTTTGATCCACATCTTCCACGATGAGAGATATCGACTGCACGGTCCTTGAATTTTTTTTCTCTTGGCCTCATTGTATGAGGTTATTGTATCAATAACAAACTTAGTGATATATCCCTCTATGATAATGTCTACCCATAATTCCACAGCTATTGATATAGGATTGTTGATTCATTTCAACCTCTCAATAAAAAATAGAGTCCACTCTGTCGATTCTCCTCCTTGAAATTTTTTTTCAGGGTTTTCAACTTAAACAACCATTCATACAACACAATGGGAAACTCAGAAAATAAAAAAACGTGGATGTCTGAATATAATTATCATTCTAACCACTTCGTCGGCATCCACCGATATCTTTCACTTTGTTTCTAAGCAAAATCTAGCTCTTTTGTGTGCACCCAACTTTGGATCTCCAGTTTCGTGGGATGCCAAAACATGTCCTTCAACACACACTTCAAGGTCCGAACAATGGAACCATTTGTTGGCCTTTTCCCCCCTCTCTTTGGTCAGCACAACAAATCCCAAGATATCAGCCCGACGGAGCAGAGCCTAGCCGACAACACCTAGAACACAGATTTCATCTCACCTGAGATATCATAGTTCTTATGGGTAACTTCCAGAACCATGTTTCCGCATTTTGTGTGGGAGGGTGTTTTATGTCCTTGGTTCTGTGCCAAGGTTTTTCCAACTCAGACTGGGAAGTGGGTTGGTGGTTTGCACGTTCTCCATTAACACAGGATATGATGTTCCCTTCTTATGCAGTCTTACGCAAAGGTGCAGTAGATAGACAATACATTCATATTCATTACTCAACATACAACATTCATACAGTTATTATCATAAGCACAATAACCAATCAATCATTAAATAAAATAACTATGCACTTGTCTAAGCTACTCAACAATCACACATATACACAGCATGTAATGTGGAAACTCATCCGGGAAAAAACCACAAGGTGTTGTTCATCTAGAATTGGCATGAGGAAATAGATCCACCTTTTTTCTGTACATAAATCTACAAACTCTATCCAAGATCTTCTCTTCTATCTCTACAGACCTCTTCTCTCTCTCCTGCTCTCTTTTCTTCTCTATCTGTATCGCTCTACTCTACTCCTACTCAGCAATTTGCACACATCCTATATCGACTCTACCTTCTCTACATGTCTGTGCACTCAGCTACAGACCCTCTACTCTGATCCACTCGGCGATCCAGAGTTACCTACTCAAAATTGTTGTATCCTCTTTTCAGCTCCAATAAGCATCTAAACAAGAACTAGCTAATAGGCTAACTGATTGACTGGCTAACCCATTTATAGCTTGGGTTTCTCCTTATATATCATTACTACATACTCGATATATTCCCATACATGCTTGTTATAGACTCAATAATGACTTGATACAGACTCTAATAGACTCAGCTTTAGTCGATATCCCAGCTAACTTACTATCCTCAGCCCACATGCTATGTTTCCTATTCTAACAATACATGAACAAAAAGGCGCTATCGGCTTGACTTACAAAAATTACTTTACGCGTGTGGTTTCCACCGGCTCCATCCAAGATCATACCCACAATCTCTAAGGGATGGTGCCTTCTCAGCATCATGCCTTACTATAACTTTCTAGTCGTTACCTTATCTGCATGCCTGCTTCCACAAATATTCTGCCATGTCATCACATCTCGTGCTCTGTACTTTCGTCATAGCTTACAAAAGCTGGCATAGCTTCCTCATCCCACGCCTTCTCTTTAGCTTTCTCCTTATCTTCCCTCTTATGCCTTCGATGATGTCTACCATGTCGCAGGCCCTTCTTCTTCTTCCTTATACTCTTCTTTTGTTACTTAGGCAGAATTCTATGTGAATTTCTCCCTTCTATCCTGATCCCAACAAGAAGCGACTCTTCATAAATGCTCTGATACCATGTTAGAGTACACATGATAATTCCAAAAGAATGAACACCTATAATATCCGCTTACACAAACAGATCACAGATCAACACACCTATGTTTTCACGTGGTTTAAACCCTCAAAAGGGAAACACTCCATGACCCCAGCCAAATAGCTACTTGAGGCAGTTTATTATGCAAAAGAAAGAAATTTACAAATGAGCTTCTAATAATCGATCAACTAACCAATGACCCTCCATGCTATTTAAATGTATATCATGGACTAGTTGGGTGCTAAGCCATGGATCATAGGTAATTATGATCTAAGAGAAGATGAATTATCAGATCAATCTATATCTAGAACATATCATGACTGCAAGAATATATATTTACAAATGCATACTTAGCATACTAACAAAACACACTTTTTTCTAATAGATATATTATAAAATGTTGATCTTAACTAACTCCTAAGTATCTAAATATCCTAACACCAAAAACCCTCAGATGTGATACATTGGGCTTATGTCCCATCAATGCTTTGAAAGGAGTGACCCCAATTACTGACTTGTGAGGCACTCTGTCCTGGATGTACGAAGCACAATTTACTGCTTCAGCCCATAAATATGGAGGAAGATTTCCTTCTTCAAGAAGGTGTGTAGCCATCTCTTTTAAAGATTTGTTTTTCCTCTCAACTACACCATTTTGTTGTGGTGTGTATGGGACTGAGTGTTGCATTTGAATACCTGTTGAAGCACATAGCTATTGGAATTCTCTTTTGGCATACTCTCTTCCATTATCAGATCTGAGTGCTTCGATCTTATTCTTGAGATAATTCTCATCCAAGGGTTTGAAAATTTTAAAGGTTTCAAACACCTCATACTTTTACTTCAGAAAGTATATCCAACAATACCTTGAATAATCATGTATCTAGATCCATTCATAGATGATGAAGGCATTGGTCTGGAGGAATCACTGTGAATAAAATACAGTGTGGAGGCAACTCTTCTTTCCTTCCCAACCTCATACCTTCGCTCTGGATGCTTCCCTACCAAGAAACCATTGCATACACCTTCATAGGATTTGATGAGAGGAAACCCTACAACCATCTTTTCATTCTCCAGCTGTTGGAGATACTTGAAGTTTAGGTGGCCAAATATTTCATGTCACAAACTGCTTGTGTCATTGGCATGAATGAATAGTCACTACGATATGAATTAGGAAGAAACTGAGAAAACTCATATTCCTTGAAGGCATAATTAGAAACTCCTTTCGCTATCAGATTTCTAGTAGATATTTTTGAGATCTCCATTGTGTCAGGATCAAATGTGACTTGCTTGGGTGAGCCAGCATGAGTCACCTGGTATATAGACAATAGATTTGTTTCCAAGGAAGGGACATAGAACACATTATTGAACACTCCATGCTCAACTTTGATGGAACATTTGATGACACTGGGATTTGTGAGTCATCTCCCATGTGGATGCTTGGTCCTCTAGAGAGATCTAGAGAAGACAATGTTTCTTTGAAGGAAACTGTGTAATTGGATTCTCTAGAATCAATGAGAAAATCTTGTGACTTAGAAAATCCTACCTTCAGAGCATGCATCTCTCATGATATTCACTCTTGATTCCAGCGTCATATTTCTTTGCTCCTTCAAGAAGGTATATATCGTTATGTTCAAGAGGTCTAGACATTTGGTATATGGTTTTCTTCATGCATAGATTCTCTAGATGATTCCCTCTCTTGCAGTAAGAACAATTGGCCTTGGCCTTCTTGGAACTTGAGGCTCCTTATGAAGGATTATACATATCCTTAGGCTTGAAATCAGTTTTCTTCTTCTCGTTTCTTTTTTTCTTCCCATTTACTTGCGTTTTCTTGGTCTCCCCATCTAAGAGAGCCTGCTTCTTGGAGGATTTTAGATATCCCATCTATATCAGCTTATCTTGTTCCTAAATAAGATATTATGCGAAGTCATTAAGGGATGACATTCGCCAAGTAGGATTTTTAGGTCTCCTGGAGTGAAAAGTAAATACAAACACTAATAATTCTTGGATAAGTTTGCTTAGAGCACCAATTTCTCATCCTTCTTGGAAATGACACACTTCTTTCACTGCATGACAAGGGATTTGAATTTTTAGAAGAATTGATCGATAGTTTCAAAGTTGTTGAGATGAAGAGAAACCGGCTCATTCTCAAGAATATGGCCTCTCATCTAATCCTACTTTCCAAATAGTGATTTTAGATTTTATCATACTTCTCTTGGATTTTTTTATGCATCAAGATGGAAGAGTAACTCCCTAGATATATGAATGCAGATGAAGCCAAAGGCTTCATCCAGCTTCTTCAGATACTTAGACTTCTGAAGAGGTTGTTGGAGTTCAACCTCCTTTCCCATGGTAACCCTATAGAGACATTGTTTGTGCACCATTATCTAAATATCAACCCTCCAATAAAGATAATTGAAGGGTGTGAGGATCCTGGGTGTCAAGTTTGCTTATCCATCTTGCAGCTTCAAGGAGCGACACAATTATTCAAAATTATTCAATTTACCTACAAAAACTTTTCAATTCAAAGTCAAACCAATTCAACCACTCTCTACTTCGACATGTGCACATTCTCTAGATACATCACACTTGGATAGGATTCTCTAGATAAAATACAAAGGGAGCAAGGCAAGCATACCAGGAATTATGTGGAACCCATATTATTTTGGTGCATCAATGGAAGTTTCTAAGGATTGAAGTTGTTCTGATTACCTGCTATGATACCATGTTTAATTTATCAAAGCTTAGGATCCTTGGGCCAAAATGAATTCACGGTGAAAGAATGTTGAAGGAGAGAGACATAGTTCAACGTACATTGATCAAACATGCATGGTGAAATTGAACAACCAAGGATACAAAATTGGTAAGCATAATATTACTTTCATTATCAGTAATTTTAGTGTAATACAATGATGATAAAATAGGAAGAATTCGAATCCACTAGGTATGATTTGAATTCACCAACTTGGACTGAATCTAGTGCTAACTCAATGTGATAAAATCCTCACTGAGAGATAATTAATCTAACTTAGGACAACTAAATCAGTTCACAGTCAGTTAATTGAACAAGGTAGGTAGGAAAGCCTAACCTCCATTAATCATGGAAAAGTGGCACTACGCTAACTAGAGATGAGCTAACCGATTTTGATCAGAGGATAACACAACACAGACTAGGGTGGACTGGTGGTTTTACTCCATGACTGAGTGTGGGTTCCTAAATTATAGGGATTATCCTCTAGATATCCTAAAATCATGCAAACTGGCACACCAAGTGGTAGGTGGATCGCAGATGAGTTCCCCATGGAACTAGTGAAGTGGAAACATACTCCTAAGCTAGGAAATAACATTTAGACTATGGTGGTCAAGGGAGGATTATTAATTAATCCTAACATTGAACTAAACTATTCTGCCTCATGTTTGCATCCCAATTAATATTGTATGCGAGTGATTCTCTCTTGGATTTTTTCCACAAGGGAACTAAATGGTTGTCAATAAATTTTTCTGTGTTCACACATATTTCCATCCTTCCACATGCATGATAAGACCAATGGTTTATGTGGAAATAACCACTTGTTGTTGTCGTATTGGGGAATTTCTCCAAAACCATTCCCTTTGAATAGGTTTTGTGAATTGGGTTTCTACTTTTTGTTCTTTTTTAATCCATGCATTAAATTTTGACACCTTCACGATTTCTTTGGATTGCACACCACATGAATTCATCAACCTTGATGTCTATTCAATTTATGTCCACGCTTGTAAATAAACATCTCCCAATTCTATAAGATGGGTATGCATTTACTTGGTTTACCATCCTTATTACATTCTCTGTCTATCCCGTTCTGAGTCTTCAGTCACGTTATCGCAGGTTTTGATATGAAATCATCATGTCTTCTTCCTTTCTAAAATTTCATGACTCTCTTAATAGCCTTATCTATGTGGTTCAATCGCAGAAGGGGGAATTTGAAAGACTGAGGGTTGGCATGAGAGTATGGAAGTATGAATTGAAGGAGATTGAATTCATGCACTTGTATCATCGGGCTCAGTTTATCCATGACACATATGAGAAGTTTCCTCATCTAACCAATAGGGACAACCTTTTGGAATAGTGTCAACAACAAACAGTCATGCTTTTGAACCGAAATATTGTCAAACAGTCAGTTGATACTCCATCTTCTGTTATCGAGCTATTTCTATTGCTACAATATTTGGTGTTACGGAGAAAACTTCCTATGGCTTGGGGTACCACAACAGACAGAGTAACCGCAGAAATCAATCCTTCCCCATATGCAAGAGAAACCAAACATCTAACACTAAAGGATCTCGAAACATACCTTATTCCGGATGGTTGATGTAGATCCCCATTGAACTTTTCCACTCTCTCTTGTATTAGCAATTTGCTCCCTCAAAATTCAGCAAACAAGACAAGAGTGTATAATTGTGTTAGACCTACTCTAGCATATACAATCAATAACATATAAGCATTTAAAAGTATCCATGGATTCAATACTCATTTAAATACACATTATTGGACAGGAAAAGATATTTCCATTAATATAAATCATAGATTAAAATAGTGACAAACTCTGTCAGCACGTCTACGAACTGGAGAAACTAATTCCTCCACCTGGGCCTCCACCACTTCAATCCTCCATCTCTCGACAGCAAGCTCACAAGCAAAAGGAAAGCTTGGGAAGAACACAAAGTGCTCCAAGGGACAAAGGGGTGCAGACTCAAGTATAAGCTCCGGCAACAATGGACTATAGTTTTCTTGCTCTTCAATTCCTCTCCCTTCAATGTATCCAAAGGGTTCCTTCTATAGTGCTCCAATGGGGTTGTTGTAGCTGCAACATTTTCCCAAAATTCCAAAAAATTTCGGGACCCTCCTTTTGCTTAGATTAGTTTGATTTTCTTCTATGATTTGATCTAATGATTTTTCAGAAGGATTTTCTAATGCTTGGGTTGATCTACCCCTTGTTTCGATTCTTCCCCTAATGTTGAAACAATATACGATTTGTCCAAATTCTATCGTTGCTTTTGAATGCATTTTCAGCATGTTCAGATCGGAAGTTTATTTGGTTGGAGCTCTCGCCATTGCGGCGAAATAACAAGTTTTGGTTTAAATGTTTTCTCCAATACGTTTCTTTCAATCGACTATGTTTTGGTTTACATTGGGATGATTTGTTATTTCTGTCTCCGCCATTGCGAACGGAAAACTACTAACTCTCCCGATTATTGCTTTGACGTTTTGGGTCTCGCTTTGTTATTTTCGTCGGTCCGTGAGTTGTGGGATTCCGCCGTTGCGGCTGCGGAAAGCTCTATCTTTCCAGTCGTCTAGTCGTTTTAAATCCCGACATTGCGGAAGGTCACGCCCTTTATGATCCCACCGTTGCAGCTGCTGAAGTCACTAGCCTTCCGGTCAGTTAGTCGTTTTTCATCCAATTCAGACTTTACCCATTGCGGATTGATTTATCCTTCACGGCTCCGCCGTTGCGGCTCCCGATTCCACTATTGTCCCAGCAATTAGTCTTGCGAAGTTCCGAGCCAGTTGTCCCCATAGATGGATTAGTGGTTTGGCCATCCGTAGTTGCAGAAAGAAATATGCTTTCGCCCCCCCGATCAGTTAGTCTTCCGCCGTCTAATTTGATTTCCCACCCGCCGCTTATGGTTATATATATATGGGGTCGTGTTTTATTTTTCTATTCTATTTTCAACTGTCGTGATCGTTCGCTCCAGTGCGCTGTCGGCCTCTCGAGCTTGCAAGGACCCCATTATCGGTACCCGCATCCAGGTGGCTCAACTGTGGGAGTTTGACCATTTTTCTTCCCTCCCTTCACACAGTGTTGCCAGGTAGGCTTCTATTGCATTACCCCGTTCCGTTTGAAGCGTTTGATGATGTGTTCGCTCAGGATAGGTTTTTTTTTTTTGGTTGCTACCGTTTTCCCTTGGCCTGTTAGTTACGCTCCTATATAGTGTGGATTTTGTAGCATAGCTATCCGTGGGGGGGATTTTTGACCCGCAGAGTAGTTTTTTCCCCACCGTCGTTTGTTATGCGACCCTGCGTTTAGTGATTGAGGGGGTTTGGTGCAGACGGCCGTTACGCTGTCTACACCAATCCGCCCTGTGTGATGATGTTTAGGTAGGAGTAGGTTTTCCGTGGCCTCTCCCTATGGGGCTTGGACTATTTGTCCTATTTTTTTGTGCTATCCGCATCCTTTAAACCCCAGCTGTATTTCACCGTGTTGTTTCGCGCAATCAGTTCGCGGTCGGTTTCGAACCCAAGATGGTGGAGGGGGATGTATTACTACATGAAGTTTGATTGGCCATAGATTTTTGGGGTAGTGTTTTGTTAGAAGCTGTTAGAATATAATCCGTAGGGATTATATATTTTGTAAATAAATAAATAAAACTGATGTAGGAAGCCGAAAAGGCTGGGCGGGAGGTGAAACTCAACCGTTGTGTGAATTGTATAAATATTTGCATTAGTAAGGAAATAATATCAATTGGGAGTTATACCTAACAAGTGGTATCAGAGCGGGTTCCTGCCATAACTCCTGCTGTTAAATTTCATCCTGGCAGCCTGTATGCTTGCTAGTGCATTGCCAGACCTCCATTCTTCCCTTTGTCAATTCGTTTCTGTCCGCCTGCTACTAGTCTGCTCTCAGTTCGGTTAAGTATGCCTAGTCTCATCATTTCATAGACGTTTCTTTGCATTATTGTGCCCTCCTCACTCATGAGACAAGAAGCATCGAAAGATGAAATTCATAGTGATAGTGGCGATGCTGCCTCTTCTTCTTCTGGTGGCTCTGACTAAGTTTCAAGCTACGTTCGCTGAAGGTCATGAATGTTCCTCTATGTGCATGGATCTTTAACTCCTTTTATGCTGTCATTATGGACTCTGTAACGGTTTTGCTTTTGTGGGACTAGAAGATTTCTTGTTTTACCAATTTTGATGAAGGAAATTTTGGAAAATGGTTGTTATTAGCTCTGTAATGGTTTTGCGAAACCCTAATCCCGCGAGCGCTTTTGTATGTATTATTAAATTGCTACGAGTCTAATTTGAGATATACGTTGAGTTTTGCAATTTTTTATCCTTGAGAATGAAAAATCCACATGGTATATGTGAAATATGTTGTGTAAGCTGCGACCTTTCTACCTGTGAACACGAGCTGGAGTTTTTGTTCCATGATCTGATTTTTTCATAGACTATAATCTGTGCACACGTATATCCTTTTAATGCTGTGTTGAACTGATATCTCACCACTGCGTAAGTTCTGTGGGTTATGAGGAGTCTGTACATTGTGTTGTGGAGATGAATGATTGAAGTTGTCTATATGCCACTTACTATTTATTAGGGTTTCCTTTCACGCCCCCTTGTCTTAGAACCAGAGTTTGGAGCTTCGACGATCTCTGGGCTCTGGATGTTGCTGCAGCAGCATAGAAGCAGTATTATTATTATATTGGTATCCGTTCATTGCTGAGCAAAATAATTCTCCAGCAAATTGGTGTACATGACCTCCAGCATCAAATATCATTTTCAGGCCAACGTCAATCACATCCTGCGTAACAAAGGAAGGACGGTTTGCGTGTGTTCTTCGTCGTCCAAGACTGAGAGATATACATGCTGCTTTGATGTTGTTACGGCCAACTAGTGTTGATCCTCGATATGATACTAGCCTCTTGTTCCTGTCAATACAATAATCGTTGCGAGTTACTGGAGTTACTATGCCTGATCGCCTTGCGCTGTGGTGCAGACCTGCTTGTCCCTTTTCTCAAGCTGCGTGAAGCTTGAAGACATTGTGAAGAGAAGACTCTATTCTTGTGACTCCATTCTTGTGAGATTGTCGATATATATATTCCAGAATTGTGACTGCCTGAATTGAAACTGATATATTGCGTTGATATCACACATATATTGCGTTGGAGACATATAGTCGGTGGAGGTAAAGATTCACGCCCTCATTCAACTGGGTGAAGACTGTTCTCTTCATGAGCATGGAGGTAAATCTTTTGTGATCGCTTGGTTACACAAACCCTAAATTTACCCATGTGAAGTGAAATAGTTTCATATTTATGAATGGCGTGGCTAAATGATGAGGTTGTTGTATGGGCCTGTGATTGTATATAGCTGCGTGGAGTCTGTAATTTTCATTCACATTGTTAGTGTTTGATTGCTTCCATTTTCCACCTGAATTATTGTAATCGAGCTGGTGCTCTCCCTAGACTGTTGCGTGCTTTGAAAACCTGCAAGAAGATAATCAAAATTGAGTAGAGCTACATGTGTGGAGCTTACTGCGTGGAGAGTTGTATATATGCTGCATGGAGAGTGAGTCTATTGTATGAGCTGAGTATATATTGAATCTATATATGCTGCGTGAGTTTCAATCTATATTGGAGCTGGATATATGCATTGAGTATATATGCTTTTTGAGACTACAATCTTCTCCGTATACTGCTGCGACCTACAATTGATCGTGAAGACTGCATGGATCTCGTGAAAGGAGATTGCTAAGACAGCCCATCATGTTGACTGCATAAATTTTTGAAGAGCTGAGATAATTGTTGACTGTTGGTTGTAATATTTTCTCTGTCATTGTATCATCTTTAAAACCTGAAGTTGAGATTGTAAATCACCTTGGCAGAGACTGTAGACCTGCAAGGTTCTTATTTTTTCTATTTTTCTTTGTCATATCAAGTTCATTATTGTAAATTACACTAACAGTTGTAAAGATGCTATCTTTGGCATCTAGTATTGGTGCTGCCCTTGCTGGAAAAGACCAATCCAAAGACCCTTCCAAGGGAGATTGCAGCAAGAGAGGACCAGGAAGAAGAAGAAACTTCAAAGGCAGAGGGGGCAAAAACAACTTCAACAAAAGATTAGATTTGCAGTGCAAGTGGTGTGGAAAGACTGGGCACACATCAGATCAATGTTGGGCTTCGTGGGACTCCATCAAAGACAAACATAACCAGAAGAAAGATGACCAAGATACTAGTAAATCTTCTAATTCTTGTATTGTTGCACATTGTAATCTTGGAATTAATGAAATGACTTCACTTTCATCTTACAAAGATTGTTGGCTGCTTGATACTGGTGCAACATCACACATGACATTTAGAAAAGATTGTTTTGAAGAACTTAATGAAACAATAGATGGCATAGTTTACTTTGCAGATAAGTCAAGTATTAAACCAAAGGGAATGGGCACCATTTGACTGAAGATGCCTGGATTCCCTGATTTCTTGTTGAAGAATGTTCTTTATCTTCCAGAGTTGCAGAGAAGCCTGTTGTCCATGGTGGAAATTCGACAGCAAGGCCATTCCATCCACATGTTTGATGGAATCATTGAAATAAGAAAGTCCTCTGACAACCAAGTCATCATGACTGGATACGAAGATGGAAAGCTGTTGAAGCTCAAGGGTTCATCCACAAGATTTCAGAACTATGCCTACCTCTCTCAGCATGGAGAAGGTAATATGTCATCTAGCTCATTGTGGCATGTAAGATTTGGTCATCTAAATTATAACAGTCTTCGCTTGTTGAAAAAGAATGGTGTATTTGGTTTGCCCACCATTCCCAAAGAGAAGAACAAATGTGATGCATGTATATTAGGGAAACATAGTAAGCTGCCATTCCATGAATCTAATTTCAGAACAAGTAGGAAATTATAACTAGTGCATTCTGATTTATGTGGCCCAATGCCAACTCCTTCAGCAAATGGGAACAAGTATTTTATGACATTTGTTGATGATTACTCATGAATGTGCTGGATTTACTGTTTAAAGACAAAGTCAGAAGCATTTCAAACATTCAAATACTTTCATACATTGATTGAAAAACAAGCACAATCAAAAATTGGTACACTTCGTACTAATAATGGAAAAGAATACACTTCAAATTCTTTTGAAAATTATCTTCGCCAACATGGAATTGCACATCAGACTACTGTTCCCTACAATCCTCAAAAAAACGGGGTAGCAGAAAGAATGAATAGAACCATAATGAATATGGTTCGCTCAATGATGTTTTTCAAGAATGTAAAACTAATGTTTTGGGGTGATTCAGTAAAATGTGCAGCATATTTGAGAAATAGAAGTCCCTCAAATGCTCTTGATAACAAGACTCCACATGAAATGTGGTTTGGCCATCTCCCTTCATTCAGGAATCTCAGAGTTTTTGGTTCCACCTGTTATGCCTTGATTCCAAAGGTGCAAAGAAACAAGCTTGGTGCTCGAAGCAGAAGATGCATTTTCCTGGGGTACGAAGAATACTCCAAGGCATACCGTTTGTATGATGAGGTAAACAAGAAATTTGTTATTTCCAGAGATGTCATTTTTCTTGAAACTAATAAAAATGACCATTCCATTGAGAGACAACTTGATCATTTGGAAAGTTATCCTCATCCAAAGACATATTCTGAAAATGAATATGAAATTCCAAACCTTGAAGGGGGGATTCCTATTCTGGAACAACCTTTGGAATTTCCATATGAAGCACCAACTCCCCCGCATGAAGAAGTTCCTGCTACTTCACCTGATCAAGAGATTCAACTGGATGATGTGATTGAGAGAATTGAAAGACTCTCAATCAATGATGAAGAACCACCAACTGATCAACCAGGACCATCACGGAAGATTCCTAAATGGGCCACAAAGACACTTGAAAGTGTCCACCAGGATGAAATTGGAAAGACGGGAACGAGAAGTTTGAAAAGACATGGAGGAGAAGCAGATAATTCAGGTGATGACATGGATGTATCATTTGATTGTGAATTTAATTTATCTGCTAACTTTGAACCAAATTCCGTTGAAGAAGCTTCTACTCGAGTTGAGTGGAAAGAAGCTATGCAGAATGAGTATGATGCACTCATGAAGAATGGAACCTGGAAGCTAGTTGACCCTCCAGTTGGAACCAAACCAATTGGC